>ML796647.1:64592-82761 GCA_009831015.1 Picea engelmannii
CATCAAAATCAACAAGATTTTAAATTTCACTCCTTTCGATGTAATTTATAAGATTTGAAGTCTTATTTCTCTAGTGGCCTGGTGGATTAATAAATGTATTCATGAAGTTGTCAATCACCACATGGGATGTGCAATCGACAGTGATGGAAGCCTGCAGGTACCATGCACATTCTGGACAATGAACACACCTCCCAACAAGGGGCCATTAAGGGATCTCCACATGTTTTTGGCAAATGGTACATTCAAATTCCACGTCAACGTCTTTCATTCATTGTATTTTTGTACACGATATAAATATGCGCTAGTTTAATATCTCGCGGTAGGTGAAACTACACACAAGGATTAGTACGTTCCAGATAACAGTATGGATACCATTTATTTCAAAGTCATCCCTTAAAAAATAAAAAATAAAATGAATTATATTATAGAAATATAATTAATTTTTAACAATATGTTAGAAATTTTTAATAAAATATTAAAAAAAAAAAAAATTATATTTAAAAATAATATAATTAATTTTTAATATAATAATTTATTTATTTTATTAATAAATTTAATAAGTTATTAATTAACTAAAAAATTATATTAAATTAAATATTTTTATATATCATTTTATTGTTATATACATCTTATTTTTAATTTCATGTATATAGAATAAATGAATATCTAATCAAGAAACTAGGTGTGCCCACTATGGGAACTAAGGATATACATTTCGAAAAGCAATTTTCACAACTTTTGTAATTCAATCCTTGGCCTACTTGTGGAAGCAACATTGGTCATACTGGAGAAACCCTGAGTACAATGTAGTTTGTTTCCTTTTTACTTTGGTCATGTTGTTCTTTTTAGAACCATCTTTTGGAGAATGGGTCAAAATATGTAAGAGATTATGCGTGACGGTCTTTACAACCATTTGCTTGTTTGTTATCGTTTGAATGTTGCAATATTATATTTTTAATTTGTGATATGAATGCATGAAAAAGTTTTGAATGCTATGGGGTCATTGTTCATAGTTGTGCTATTCATAGGTGTGAACAATGCTTCTTTAGTCCATCTTGTAGTAAATGTTGAAAGGACAGTTTTCTATAGAGAAAAGGCAGAGAAGTACTCGGCCCTAGTTTTGACAGACGATTTGGATTTAATATAGGATGTTCATCTGTTCTGTGCAAAAGTAGAAACCATAAAGTCTTTAATCAACCCAAGTGTTCTACATATTTCATTGGTTTTCCATTTTAAAACTTGGACGATATGGACTAAACTACCATGCAACACTTATTAATTTAGGATCAAAAATATATAACACTTTTGATTAAAAATGTAAATATAACCTTTACTAGTAATCATCTCTTATTAGAAAATAATGATAATTTTCTAATCATAAAAAAATGATGATAATTTTATAATCATAAAATTGACTAGAAATGTGTATATGACCTTAATTGACTAGAAATGTGTCTATGACCTTTATGAGTAATAATCTCTTATTAGAAAATGATTATCATTTTCTAATAATTTTTTTTTATAATAATATAAAATTAGAATTTTGGAAAAATACAATGTTTTTAAATAAACCTATTGAAAGGCTTCCATAACAATACAATGTTTTTAAATAAACCTATTGAAAGGATTCCATAACAATGTTCGTCTTTTTATAATTTATCACTATCTATCTCAACCTCCAACTCTTTCGCCTAGTCACAATCTTAGTTTTCACAGCCAAACAAATATGAATATGTGGCACCTTTGGGATCATATAAAGCTTAAACACTACATTTTTAAATTTAGGGTTCAATATGTATGACTTTTGGTTAAAAACTTATATGGAACTTTTATGCGTAACCATCCTAGACTAGAAAATGATTTCTACTCATTTTTTTGTGGCACCTTTAAAATCATATAAAAGTTAAACATTATTTTTTTTTTAAACATTACAATTTTTAATTTAGAATTCAATATGTATGGTTATGGTTAAAAATCCATATGGGACTTTAATGGGAAGATTTATTAATTTTTTTTTCTTTCATTTATCTAACATTTATCAATATGTATGAATTTTGAATAAAATTTTTTGAAATTTTTATGGTATATCATCTTTCTTGAAGGTAATGAAATTTATCATAACTCAATTATCAATTGGTAATGAGGATAGTCATTAGTGGATGTTATCTGTGAATTCTGGTTGATACAACATCATTATTCAAGGAAAACCATGTTACCTAAAATGACTCATTGGTGGTCGGTAAAGGGACATACTTTCACTCCTGCTAGATACCTCTTGGTCTTAGGTTGTTAACCTATTTCTTTACGTCTGAGGAGGACAAAATCTTAGCTAATTGAAAACAATTTTAGGCCCTACTACAGGATCAAAAGGTGGTTTCGACCTAGATAGTACCAACGAGAAAGTTAGTGTCTTATGTGGTCATCACCGAGGCTACCTCTAGTAGGGTCATGTGCTTTCTAGTAGCATCTATTCTTAGTCCAATGCATGAAACCAAATACTATCCTCAATTGTAGTTTAATTGCTTACCTAAGAAGATTATGGATAATCACCTATGATAACAAATACAAATATAAAAATTTGAAAATTTGAAATTGTAATTTTTTAAATTAAACTTAATTAAATGCATGAAACCAAATACTATCCTCAATTGTAGTTTAATTGCTTACCTAAGAAGATTATGGATAATCACCTATGATAACAAATACAAATATAAAAATTTGAAAATTTGAAATTGTAATTTTTTAAATTAAACTTAATTAAAGACTTCCACCACAATTTTGTGTCTCCTCTTTTTATCACTTTTCATTATTTATTATGATTTATAACTCTTTGGGCCTTGCTCTAGTTTTCATTTTTTTAACCAAGTACGAATATGTAAAACCTTTAAAATCACAAAAAAGTTAAACACTACAATGCTGATTGTAGAAATTTGCTTGATGGCTCTTGAACTCTATTTAGAAAAATTTTGAGGTAAAAAATAGGTCTCAAAACAAAAAATGTGCTATCAACATCAATTTTAAAAGAACCAATAGGATTTAAGATGATGATGTCAACCATAAGGGTAGAGATAGTGTAAATGTGTTGAACCTGCACAAAATAGATTTAGGTAGAAAATACCACACACATTTGCAGAGAGAAATTGAGAAAGAAGAAGCAAGAGAGAAGAATGGAAGAATTCTCATTAACCATATGAATAATGAATAATTTACACATGATATACTCTGTATAACTCAACCAATGTGCAATGGAGGTGAAGCCAATGCACCATAGTGGTGGTCTAGAGTGATCTGAACACACACCAGCAGTTACGGGAGTGAACTGCCACCTCGCTGAGTTAACTAGTCTACCAGTCTTCAGTTAACTCATTGAAACAAAGTGAAGTGAGGAGGATATCAGGGAATCATGGGTAATGCGCTAGTCTAGTGATGATACCAAGGCTAATGTGCATTAGCTGGTAATGATCCCAATGTTGCATGGTGAAAAAACCAATGCATCATCTAGACTCCACTCAACTAGTCAAACTGAAGTGAAAACTAAAGAGAATATTCTCCTAGAGGAATATTCTCCCTAAACTTTAAGAGACTAGATAAAGACTAATAAACATAGGAAAAACATTAGGAAAAAGAAATCCTAGGTGTGTGTGAAGTAACTCCAACAGATAGTTTTGGAGGGAAAGGAAAAAAGTTTTTTTTTTTTCATCATTTTTTCATCATTTTTTTGACTTATCTTCTTATAGGTTCACTAAAATTTCAAGTGTACACACTCCTTGGATGCATAATTAAATTCCACATTCAACGCATACCTGGACCCAAAGTGAGATAAACTAGAAATATAGGAAAAAAACATGTTTATTGAGAAACACCCTTTTCCCCATGTATTTCTAATACATCTCATTTTGAGTCCATCAAATGTATGCATAGTTGGTATTCCGTGCATGTGAAATTTAATTCCGCATTCAACGAGTGCCTACACTTGAAATTTGAGTACACCTATACAAAGACAAGTTGAAAATACAATTTAAAAAAATAATTTTCTTTCTTTCCCTTTGAAAATTCACAACTCTTATTTATTATTTTCCTTGAAAGATTCATTTTAAACCTCAAAATTTCTCTAATATCTTAGAGCCGAAAAGAATATGTGACATAATTATACTATACCATGATGTTTTTCTAGACTAATGTCACGTTTCAGCTCCTTGGTCTCTTTTAATACCATGGTGTTTTTCTAGACTAGTCTCATGTTTCACCTCCTTGGTCTCTTTTAATTCAATGTTGTTTATTGAATACATATATGATGCTCATTTTATTTATATTGCAAAACAGCGAGATCTACTAATCGATGTATTGAGACATATTTTTGAAGGACATTCTTATGTCTTTTTGTTGGATTTGAATGGAGGTACACATCTTTTTGAAGGACATTCTTATGTCTTTTTGTTGGATTTGAATGGAGGTACACATCTGCACGATATAGTTTTATTTTATTTGAAATAAAATAACTAACTTTTTTCTGTGGGAAAAAAAGATATGATACTTTTTTTATATGTCTGTGTAAAACTTACTTTATGCATTTCCCATTTCTCGGAATTTTGTTTTTGTTAGTTATATGCCATTACAAAATTTGTACAATTCCCTATAATCAATAATACGATAAATATAATAATACGATAAATAAAAATTAATATGATAAATACAAATTGATTTTGAATCTTGATATCATAAATTTGTTTATGCGCATCTTCTTTATGGTTATTAATTAGATGTAAGTTTGTAAAATTGTAATGTAAATTTCTTCCATGTTAGTCCATGTCGAATGAATGCAAGCAGGGATTATAACAATGAGTTGGGTATTGACTCACAAAGTTTACAAGTTGAATTTATTTTTTCTTACATTTCTAAAGTCGAACATAAGGAAATTTTAATAAAAATTATATTAAAATTAAAATAAATTTAAAACTAATATTTTTCTTGCTTCTTATTCGATTTCAACTTCGACCCCCTTTTTTTTTCAGCAGAAAAAAAATTCCTCAATTATATTAATTAATATAATCTGTTCTCGAAAACTGGATACACAATTGATAGCATTGGCCAAGTCTTTTACCAACAATTGGATAGTCCAATTCGATGGAGGAAGAGATTGAGATACATGCAAAGAAGAAAGAGTAGATACAACAAGTCAGAAAAGAGGAGAGAGTGTCAAAGCAAAGGTGTGTGTCACCAGTGTTGAACCATGAGAAAAAAAACAAATGTGAAAGCGAAAGTTGAAGCTGATTGCAAGGAATGATAGAATCTGATTTTGAAGATTTTGATCACATGCAAGGGGCCCTCATGGCCATCCAGCCACAAGTATGTAATCTGGCCTACAATTTTTTGTCGAGCTGATTTAGAGAGAATATCCGCCTCTCTATTGAATTCTCGCGAAGCATGTGTGAAGGTGAGATCCTTGAAATGGTGTTGGAGAATTTTGATGCGGTCCATCCAGGCCAAGAGGGTGATCGAATGGAGCTTACCACTTGTGTTTCAACCATTCTATGACAACACTAGAATCACCAATGAGATGTAAGCAGACGATATTTAATCTTGTGGCCAAGTGGAGGGTGGCCTAGGCACCCAGTAGTTCAGCCCTTGTGTTGGTGCCCGGGCCACAACTGAAATTCCATCTGTAGATTGTAGTTGTGTTTAATTTGATCAGACCACCCACTCCACTCAAAGTACCGTAGCATTGGGCTACCCCATCAAACCATCCCATAGGGAAATGTTCAGCTATATGAGGGTTTTTTAAGATCTTTTTTTCCCCTTGTGGGGGTGTGAATACCTCTCCACAAATGATGTATGCCAAGTATTTTGTAAGCCACGGAGTTAACCAAAGGAGAAATTTCTTCGAAGATCCTATTGTTCCTCTCCAGCCAAATGTACCAATTGACCAATGGAGGAAGATATTTATGAGTGTGTTCGTCGACAAGCCAATGTGTGAAGCAGTCTGATAGAGAGGTCTCGTTCCAGGCAGATGCCAAATTAAGATCGATTGTAATCTTGTCGCAGACACGTTGTAAAATGGCAATGAATGAAGAGGTGATTGATGGATTATGCATCAGAGTTGCAAAGCTGACAGATGTTTGGGCCCGTCCAACCCTTGTTGAGTAAATTATCCCATGTGGGGATTTTACTTTCGATTGCAAGCCAATTGAAGAGTTTTACCTTGAGTGGAATTTTCCAGATCCATAGTTTTTTGCGCCAACCTGGTCGAATATTATGAGCAGCGAAACTGGAAATAGCCTTGTATATATTTTTAACAGTGGTGTGTAATGAGTAGTCGCCACCTGCCCACATCATTTGATCATCCGTGTTATGGAGATGTATACCCGCGCGATTTAGTTCCGGGTAGAAGCGGTCCCATTCATGTTCTCGTGATGTGGCTAATGCTAGATCACCACCCGATTTCTAACCAATAAAAAGTTGCCCTTGTTCATGGAAGCGCACCGCTTGGTAGAGGTAATTTATATTGATATGTTTCAAATGTTGGATGAGAGGGAGAGAAAGGTGTAGCGTTGTACCAGAACCAAGAATGCAATCCTTACCCAGATCAATGGAGTGATCGGAGCCAGGTTTCCAGCAGATCCATTTTTTAATCCAATGTGTTGATTTTGAGAGGTTCCTCCAAGTCTATGAGGCAGTCATGTAATGGGTGGGAGATAAGCGAAGCCAAGTTGCCACTAAGGTGTATGGTAGGTACTTATCTTTGATTACCATACTCCATATGCCCTTTGTGATGAGGACATGCTAGAGAGAGTTTGTAGCCAATGCTGTGTTGAATGTGAAGATATTCCTAATCCCCCTGTCGTCCTATAGCTTCGGTTTAGCCAATGTTTCCCAATTGCAATGGTGCATTCCAGTCCATAGGAAGTTATAAGTGAGTTTTCAGAGTTTGTCTAGTACTGGTGTGGGAATGGCAGCCAATGCCATCCAATAGACCGATTGTCCTTCAAGAGTGGCTTTTATCAGAGTGTACCGACCTCTTATGGAGAGCCATTTGTTACACCAATGCCCCAATTTGTTCTCCACCTTCGTGACAAGCCAATCCCAATCAAAATTCTTATAATGTTCAGCTTTTATAAAGTATCCCAAGTACTGGAATCCTTGTGAGAGATGGATGAAAGAGTGAGGGAAGATGCCCTTGAGAATTTCCAGATCTTGATCTTGTATATTGGCATGGTGAAATGTAGATTTTGACCAGTTGATTTGTAGGCCAGTAGCGGAGCAAAATATTTTCAAGAGATTGTCGATTTCCTTCCATTCAAGAGGACTACAACTTGAAATAATGAGGACATCGTCAGTAAATAGCAGGTGAAGGATCTTGATTAGCCTCGAGACCTTGATCCCAGTGATATTGCCTTTAGACTAGTTTTTTTTTAGGAGGAGGCTTAAACCTTCCATGACCAGAATGAAGAGAAGTGGTGAGAGAGGGAAGCCCTGCCTCAAGCCTCTGCCACTGTGGAAGAATGGTGAAGGTTCACCATTTATCAACACAACGAAGGTTGCACTTGTGATGAAGCTCATGATCCAGGTGATAGTGGAGTGGCTGAAACCCATTTGGATGAGGATGAGTCTAATAAAATCCCAATCTATATAGTCAAAGGCCTTTTTAAGGTCTATCTTGAGTATAAGAGCACAAGATTTTTTATGTTTGATGATGTGCAAGAATTCTTGTGTTGTACCAATAGCATCGAAGATTTGGCGGCCCTTCAAAAACACAATCTCTTCACTGGATAGACCCCCCCCCCACCCACNCCACGAGGATGGGTTTGATTCTGAGTGCTAGGATTTTAGAGATGAGCTTGTAGCAGATATTGCAAAGGGCAATCGGTCTGTAATCACCAAATGTTGTCGGGTGATTTGTTTTTGGAATGAGAGTCAAGAAAGTGGAATTTATGGCTCCAGATATTTTTCCATGAAGTCTGGAATCCTCCACTAATTCTTGAAGATCAGGTCCCAACAAGTCAAAAAAGTATAAGCAAAACTCAACGGTCCAACCGTCTGGACCCGGGCTTTTATCCTTTGAAAAGGATTTAAGAGCATTCATAACTTCTTGTAATGTGCATGGTTGTTCTAGGAGTAATGAATCCTCTGCTTTGACAGTATGCGGGAAGAAATGTGCCACCAAGACTTGAGTTTGTGAGAGTGCATGTGACCTGGACTCATAAAAAGACTTGAAATATGTGGATGTCGTAGTCATGATCTCTTGATGTCTTGTGATAGATTTACCTGTGTCATCAATGATATCCCATATATACTTCTTATTTCTGGAGTCACTGGCGAAGCGATGGAAGAATTTATTATTCAGATCGCCACATTTTACCCAAGTAGCTCTGTTACGTTGCCTCCAGAGGGCTTCATCTGCGAACAAAATTTTATTTCTATCTGTTTCGAGTTGTTTAATGAGTTTAATATCTTACCCAACGTGCCCAACCCACGAGTCCAGATGGTGTATATCTGAGAGTCTCCGCTCCAACTCATGTAGCGCTTGTAGCATGCGCTTTTTGTGAAGGATAGCCCATTTTTTAATGGCAAATTTTAGGTGTTTTAGTTTCCTCATAAATCGATTTTGAATACCCGAATCAAGATGGGGAAGTGGATCAGACCAAGCTGACTTGACTACGGAAGAAAATTCGTCTTCAATAAGCCAATGTAAGTTGAATTTGAATGGGTAGTTGATCCTCTTTGTAGATATTCCAAATTGCAAAATAATCGGAGTGTGGTCTGATAGGTAGGGGGTATCTACCCATGATCTAAATCTACCATCTGTTGTGGCCAGATTCTCTAAAATGTAGAATGAGTCTAGGCATTTTGAAATAGAATCGAGCTCAACTCTACCATTGCGCCAGGTTGGTGAAAGGTCAGTCGGAGGGATATCAATCATGCCATGAGCTTGGAAAAGTGTGATGAAATAATCTTCCAAGGGATCTTGTATAGCTGAAGGACCCCAAATTTCCTTGGAGTTTGTCGTAAAATTCAAGTCCCCTGCCAAAATTAAGTTCTGAAGATCTAGTAAACCACATGAATCCACTTTGTCCCAGAAGAGTTTTCTATTTTGGCAAGGACCATAAGTATTGAGAAGATTTATTTGTAGGTTGTTCCACTTGCACGTTCTTGTTAACAAAAGACCACCACTGCACAGATAAGGATGTAAGTCAAACTTGGATGGATCCCAAGTTGCAGCTAAAGCTCCAGACTTTCCCAGAGAATTAGCTGAACAAGTGTGCCAGTCAGGGCGAAACGATGTAAGGAAAGTTCTAGCTTTCTTCCCTTCAACCAGAGTTTCCTAGAGAAAAATAATATCAGGAGAGATCCTAGAGAGGAGTCTTTTGAAGGCGGAGGATTTAAGGGGTCCCCCCACCCCTCTGATATTGAGGGAGATCAAGATCATTATTTGGATCTCGCTCGGGCTTTCATGCCTCCAAGCGCCCCAATGTCAAAATTTTGTGTTGGTAAGTCCGTCGGTGTGGATGTGGAAGGCCCCTCTCTGCGTTGGGCGCTTCTGGTTTTTATCGGTGAGTGTATGTAGCCAATCCCTCTGGACCAAGTGTGTATCGATCCCTGTTCTAGATCTAGAGTGTTTTTGTGTCCCGAGGGACCAACATCATTGTGTGGTAGATGGGCCGTTTTCCCCTGGTAGAGGGGTATGGGAGAGGGAGTGTGGACTTCTTTAAGAGTAGGAGGGAGTCTAGAACATTAATGAGAGTGGTATCGCCTGGCTGAGTTTCAGAAGTCCCCGGTAATAAATAAGTCGACCCTAGCTCTTGCGGAAAGGATGCGAGGCAAAATAGTTTCGATGATGTAGATGTGGAGGGTTCGAGAGTGGTACCCCGCATAATAATGGAGCTGTGGGGAACTGTATGTGATGGGTAGGTAGGTTGAATGATGGGCGTGGAGGGTGTGGGTAATGGTACACACAGATTATGGGTGATGGTACGCACAGGGTCTGTAGAGATCAGTGGTGGTGCGCACAGGTTGGTAGGGGAGCAAGTGTAGAGGGTCGACTGAGAGGTAGATGGTTTAGCTGGATGAGTGGAGGTCGATTGTGGGGAAAGAGTGCGCACATCAGGAGAGGCTTGTACCGGAGTAGTTCGAGGCAGAGTAGTGGGAGCTACTGTCAAAGCAGTGTCTAGCAGATCTTTCTCCCAGCTAGTGAGTGAAAAGAAAAGAGAAGGACAAATATATTTTACCTTACCCATGACCGTGTTTGGTTCAATTGAAGCTCCAAAGTCTGGAAAGTCTGGATAAGATGGATGTGTAGTCTCTATCGGGGAGTCCACTCTAGAAGAGAGGTCAAACATTGCTTCATCTGTTTGTTCTTCTTCAAAACAACCCAGACATGTTCTTCTGAGATGACTTGTTTTTCTACAGATAGTGCATCTGAAAGGTAAGCCTAGGTAATCCAGGCTTTGGCGATAAAACTTGTCTCTCCACTCTATGTTGAGATATTCTAGCAGACCTTCATGAATATCGATCTCCACCATGACTCTGGCCAACTTTTTATCAGTACCTGTAAGTGAAAGAGGATCAACACAGATGTAGCGACCAAGAGAGTTACCTATGGCCTCAAGAGATTTTTGGTTCCAAATATGTAATGGCAGGCCAGGGAGGAGGACCCATAGATGTCTAAGTCTAAATTAGTCCTGTAAGGGATCAAAATTGATTTGCCAACGTTTGAGCATGAGGCTGCCTCCATCTATTGTCTAGAGTTGCTCCAAGATCATTGATGGATCCTCTGATGTTTTGAATCTGAAGCATAGCCAGCCTTGAGTCAGGATGATGATCTCAGGGACGTAGCTCAGGAGAGGCTTCCAAGTGTTTTGTAGCCAGTCAGTAAGATCAGAGCGACATAGGTGCTTGTGTGAAAATCTGCCAACTAAGGCGCAAAGACTTAAGGTAACTGAGTCTTCTAGACCAATGTCTTGTCCAAGGACCATTTTTCTCATTGTTTTATTTGTACACCAGGGTTTGGGCTGAGCTTTGTGGATACCTTTATGTGAGGATTCATACGGATGGGTAAACTATTGTGAAATAGTTCCCTGCTGTTTCGAGTATGTCATTTTTAAACTGAAGATAGTGGTAGTAGGGACAAAGGTAGATGATCCAATATCAGTGGAGGGAACGCACGCTAAGGTGGGAGGCTGTTGATAGGTCGATGGAGGTGGCTGGATAAGTAGGGAACCTGTGACTAGTAGCAAGTTGCAGGACAAGTTCTGATGAGGTATTGGGGGAAGTGTAGAAAATGGAGGTGGACCCAAAAAGGAAGTGGGTGAGTTGGTAGTTGGTCGAGTGTTTGAATAAGCAAGTTTAGCAAGTTCATTTGTGGAGGTGAAGAGGCCCTCACTGTTCCAGAGGGCCTCGTCAGCTGCACTCATTAGTGCACTGACATCCCTCTCCATCAATGGGGGACTCAAGGTTAAAATAAATCTATCTTTTCGTTGAGTGGGCGCTGGCAGCGGAGGTCTGAGCAAAAGTATAGTCGTATAAAATGGAGCTGGGCAGGAGTTCAAAGTAGAGACAGAAGACATATGAGGATCAAGTACTAGAACACTGTAGTCCAAAAAGTATATAAGCAGAGATGAGAGATGCTGGGAAAATGTTGTAAGAAGTTCGGTTAGGAGACAGTGGGTCGGGGATCACCAGGTGGAGCTAAAAATGCCAAAGTCCGCAACCTCCTTGTTGTTATCGAAGTAGTGGAAGCAGTGTATGAAGGGAGACAGGCTGATCATAGTTGCCAAGGGTGGTTCGTGACCTCCAAGTAAGTAGCAGGTTTGTTCATGGCAGCACAGGTTTGGTCAAGGTCACACTAGTTCAACATGGCCACACTGGTTCAACAATACCTCGCACATCTTTAAACTCACCTACAGACTTTACACTTTTAGGAGGTTTAATCATGGCAGCATAGTTTCGATCATGGCAACACATGTTCAATCATGGCCGCACTGGGTCGATCATGGTTCGATCATGTACCTAGGTTCTAGGCTCCAATTGATTGATTGAAAATCAGTTGCACCTACACATCATTCCCATCCCCATTATCTACAGGTTCTGTAAAAGCCTTAAAACCTTTCCATCCAACTAAATTTATCTGACCGTTTCTCATTCTCTTAATACAAAGCTCTAATCTCTAAACTCAACTCCGACCCCTTATTGCAAAGGTGACGACGTACACTAATTTTTTCATTCAATGTAATCTGTAAAGTACTACATTGGATGATGGTTGTTGCTGACACTGACACTGCTTCTTGTAGGTTAATTGACATTGACACTCTGCTTCGTGTAGGTTTTCAGGAAGTGCACTTGCAGGTTTTCGGGAAGTGCACTTGCAGTCCACTTGGCAGGCTGCTAGGAACCACCGTTACATGCTCCAAACATGGGCGTGCCACTACCAGGTTCCCTCCTAATCAACGAGATGGATAGATAACCACATGGAAAGGGAGACATGGAGACCGGCCTTGATAGGTTTGCTATCAGAGTTTGGTGCTCCAATGTTTTTCTATCTAATCCGGTGTTCTAATGGTTTTTGTTTTTCTGCAATTCCTCCTTGTTCCTGAAGCATGATGGCGAATTGAGTGCTCCTACAAGATGGTTTCCTCCGATAGGGACCAGATAAGTATTAATGTTGCATCATCTGTTATATCAATAAATCAAAGAATTTATTTCCATTTTTAAGTCTTGTTTCTGTGAATGTATCTCTGGTTTGATGTGATCATCCTTTAACATGCTATAATTTTCTAGCAAATTTATGTCAATTTTTTGAAGCATAAACAAATCACATATGGAATAATATGAATAAAATTGATTGGGGAAAAGTACAACACGAACAAAGCATAATCAATTAGCTCTGCCCACCAAATGCCCAATAGGTCAAAGTAGGACTCAAATTCACAGACGAATTACCTACTAGAACTGCTCAACCACTGTTAATTATCACCATAGTTAACAAAGTTGGGATCTTATTTTTGTTCTTGAACTATGCCAATACCACAGATATCCAGGTGTCTTGCCTCATGATAAAGAGACACAGTATCAGAAGGCACACATGAGCACTTGTTAAATACAAAAACCATTTCAGTGAAATAAAACTATGAAGCATAAGCTACACTCTGTTTTACATCATGATGACCGAATCCAAGCCGAATCACAACCCGAACATATATCTCGGGAAAAGACTGCTTAACTGCTTGAGAGTCCCTCTAGCAAATCCTCGTGTTTTCTCTCACGCACTTTGGTTGAAGTCAGATCACCACATTCCATTAGAGTAACGTACCTGCCGACTTTGTCTTCATGTGCATGAGTCCGAGGAAACCGACTTTGTCTTCATGTGCACGAGTCCGAGGAAAATTACATCTTCAGATGCCCCGTCTGCTATGAAATTCGCAGGCAGTGTCATTTGCCTATTTAGAGATTTACAGGGTCCCTCGACTCTAAGAGAATTTGAAGACCAAAAATGTTTGGCTTTGTTTTTCCTATAAATGTTTCAATTTCTACAGAAAACCTTCAATTCCAGGTCAATTTGCGTTGTCAATTCCAAATTCATGATTTCATACTTTCAGAATTTAGATGAAGCACGCTGCAAGAGACCTCATGACTTTCATCTATTCTCTGTTGTTGCTATTTTGTGGGAGATGCATTAGGCACGATGCATTAGGCACTCCCTTTGAATTCTAAATTCATGTAATTATTTCCATTCCCATCGCCCATTTTTGGCCACAAGTGGACGTTAATATCTAAATTAAATTAAATCATTGTAAGTCAATAAGCTTCTATCATGAGCACCTGGACACAAGTAACAACTTCAATAATGAAACCCATTGGCACATAGAATGATAAAAAGAAATTGCGAAAATGAATTACCATAAATTGGACAAAAATTTGTGTCCTGGGTTATAAATGGTGTTTGGTTTGTATGCTTCAAATTTATGGGACGTTAAACCTAAGTGAGCATAATAGTAGCAAGGTTCCCCATACTAAAACTAGATTCCGTTTAAAAATGCTGTTTCTAGTCGTTAGCGCGTGAAAAACACTAATCGACGTTTCCAGTCTCGAATCCCATAGAGACATTTAATTTGCAGACGAACATGAAAGAGTTTAAGCAATTTAACCCAAATGCAAGCAAATAAATGGTAGATAAGGATAATTACATACGAGAGAGCACAAAAATGATCCCTAAGCTGGCCATTGATGTCGCTCAAAGCAGAATTGAGATTGATATCCGACGCCATCTGGTGCGAAGGAGACGACACTTCGTCGAAGCGCACAGAGCGCCCTGCCCCTCCTTCTACCCCCAGTTTGGCACCGAATCGAAACCCTCTCTGCTCAATTCGACCACTTCACAACGCAATCCACCTCAGATCTCATGAAATCATGTCAAATTCCTCTCCACTCTGATCCAAAGATGAAACCCTAACTAGTATCCGATCAATCCCTGTTACCTTTTAGGTTCCTCAACCAACCTGCCTCGAAATCTTCAAAATGCGTGCAAATAAATCAAGATCCGGAGCTGATGTGAACTGCTTTCCCACATTTAAGTCCGTCAAAAGCACAATGAGAGGTCATGTATAATGCGATTTGAGAGAATCTGCCCTTCGAGAATTTGAAGCTCAGTTACCCCAAACTCTGTACGGGACACCAACTAGGGTGTTGATTTTAGAAATCCGATGACATTTCCACTCTGTCCCTGTATACATATACAATGTATATATATCTATATTTAAATACATATACAATGTATATATATTTATATTTAAATTTCGTTTTGCTTTGAAATATTTACTCGCGTACGTACATCGTAAGTATACAACTTTATATATACATTGTATATATGTTTCTTGGGGGGTGCTCTGCATGTTGTTGGTTGGCAAGAGACTCTGGATGAACAATACTTATTGACCCAGGGTAGCCTTTTAATTGAACACCATTATAATATTTATTATAACATTTGAAAAATTAAAGCGAATATGTTAAAAATAGTAAAATTCAAAGGCATTAATTAAATATATTTACATGATTTACCATATTCACCCCTTAGGTTACCATTTTTCAACTTTTTAATTACATTTATATTAATATACAATAATTTTAATTTTAATTATTATTATCTTATTTAATTAGTTATCTCAATAAATCATGAGGGAATAAATGTGGAGTATAATGCAAAATAAATTTTGGGTATATCAATGAATAAATGTTGAGCAATAGTAGACAATGAATATTGAGCAACACAAATTGGCTTATTAGTTGTTGTTGTTGGTTTTCGACTTGTAGAATTGGAACACCATAAATGGTTTATGGTTTTATCATTCATATTTATTTTATTGAGTGCTTTGGTTGGAGGAAATATGAAAGAGTTTCTCTAGAACCTTTATCTTGTAGAGTACTCTTGTTAAGATCACGGATATGAAAGTACATTCTAACAATTGTTCATTGTTGAAGAATACATTGAGCTTGCTTTGGAGTGTGGGTTTTTTTTCTCACAAAGACTTTTTCCAAGGAAATCATTGTGTATGGTTTTTTATTTCTTTCATTTATTTTATGCTTATCATCTACAACTATTTGTTTAAAGTTTTTTTTTATTCTTCTCCCATTGATTAGTGTTGGAAGTGTGTTCCGTACCTATGCTTCCTTTCATTTGGCATCAGATCCTGATCACCTCAGATCCAAGGTGTTACGGACAAGGTTTTTTGTTCTAATATTGGTTTGAATGGGAGCTTGGACAAAAGGAAATCTTATTGCAGGGAAATGGCAAGCACGTATAAAGTATAAATGGAGAAGTTTAATGGAATTAACTTTGAGCTATAAAAGATCAAGATGGATGATTTGCTCATAGATGAAGATCTATTAAGGCCCTAATCTCTTGAGCCCCCTAGGTAGATAGATTATTATGTATTGCTATGTATGGAGGCCATCGTTAGTAAATAAGGCATATGTAGTAGTGTGAACACAATTATTGTTTGAAGACCTACTAGAAGATTCCACCTACTCGAAAGTTCCTTCTTTAGAATGTTCTTAAGGGCTAGAAAGTACTATATAAAGATATAGAAGCATTTGTAAAAGGTGTCTTGGAAATCATTTGTAATTTGAGCTCTGCTCTATTAGAGGTTGCCCCCTCGAAGGTGCAAGCGAACATTGCTTCTATATCAATAAAGGTACCAAATTGTGCTCATAGTGTCCATTGTTCATTATTTTTTCTTCTATATATTTGAGTAATATTTGTGATTTATTCTTTGAATATTTCTATTTGGTACATAACAAGATCTTTGGGATGCAATATCTAGAACCAAACCCATTAGTATGAAAGATGAAGAGTGGGTAGTGTTGGAAAGAAAAGTGATAATCCTTTTAAGGCTCTGTTTAGATGGTTTAGTGCTATTGAATGTTTCTAAAGAAAAAAGTATAGAAAATATCTCAAAGAACTTGGGGGATTTGTACCATGTTAAATCCCTAGTTAATAAAATTTTTGTGTGGAAAAATTTGTTCACCTTGAGAATGGGTGATGGTGATTTTGTAGACGAGAATTTGAATGTATTTAAAACTATTGAGACCCAACTAATCTAAGCTGGAGTGAAGATGGATGAGGAGGATTTCTGTACGTCCCTTATGTTTTCTTGGCTAAATTCATGAGATAAATTGGTGATGGCCATTGGAAGCACTATAAGGACCTTGGTGCTTGATGAGGTCATGGATACTTTACTCTTGGAGGAGGTGAGGGGGAAATCTTCTAAATCCACCAATGAGGCCTTCGTTTTTAATGGAAGATCGAAGGAGAAATGAAAGAAAATAGAAAAAGGAATATACAAAACCCATGGGATACATAAGTCTCCTGTAAAGTCCAAGGAAAAAGGCTGACATTGTGACAATGTCGAGAATTTTAGAAGAGACTACAAGGAAAATACAAAAAAGAATAAAAAGGAAAAGAATGATTATGATGATGAGTTTGACAAATATTTTCAAGAGAATGGTGGAGATGCCTTTTTCACAGATTTGGAAAACAATGCAGGCCATAGTGTGTGGTTGAGAGACTCTGGAGATTCCTTCCATACGGCTTCCCATCCATGCTGCATTTTAATGTATGAGAAATATGATGGTGGGACGATATACCTCGGTGATGACTCTCCTTTGATCATAGTTGGTTGTGATATAGACTTGATTAGATTCCTTGATGGTAAAGTGAAGGGGATATGTGTAGTTTTTCACATTATAGGTTTGGTAGAAAACCTACTATCAATTGACAAACTTAATGATGTGGGTGTTGATTTTTTAATGACAAAATCATAAATATTTCATTCACACATTTCGTCAAACACTTAGCCACCTAGAGATAACTATCTTCTTAAATTTCAGAAATGCATACCCACATTCAGAAATTTCTATAAGCAGAAATACACATTGTTAAGAAAAATATGTAGTGGAAATCCACAATGGACAACAACCCATAACTCACAGAAATTTAGGCAACTGCCAGGGAAAACCCCAATGTGGGGAAACCCATTGAGAGAGAGAAATCTTATTATTTTTCTTCAGGAAAGTTCAGAACAGCATCAATAACACTTTTTCAACCAAGAGAAATACCTCTTATAGCACAAAACTGTCCCACACAAATTTGTCTTGAAAACCGTGCCATAGTCCGTACAACTGTACGGATTTGCTGAAATTTGGCACCTTGAAATTCATGCCACAAAAGGCTGTTGTACCTTCTCTTCTGTATGGTCGTCCTCCTTCAAAAAATTCTTCAAGGATGCCTCGAAAATCGTGCCCAAGCTTGCCTCAATTTTCGTGCCTCAAGAATGTTGGTGTACGACCTATACGGATCCGTACAGTACGACCTGTCCTAGCAAATAACACTGCTGCAAATCAAAACAGAAAAAGCCTACTTGGGATTTGCACCCTAGCTCTCTTGGGAATCGTGCCCTTCTTGATGTTCACTTTCCTCTCTCAAGGAATCTCTCAACTTCTCCTCTCATCTTCTCCAGTGTGTCTTTCTCACATACCTAAGCATGTATATGTACTTTTCTCTTTTCCCAAGAAACCCTAACTTACATAACCAACTCAATCTAATGGCTATCATAAGTCTAATCTGAGGGCTCATATTTAATGCTCCTCATTAATTACAAAATAAGTAATAAATGCTCATTAA
>ML796647.1:89010-103145 GCA_009831015.1 Picea engelmannii
GAAGATATCTCAAGATATGCTTTGCAACTATCCAGTCATTATGTCTTGGTTCCACTTGGAACTGACTCAATGTGTTCACATCAAAGCAAATGTCTGGCCTGGTATTTACCAAATACATTAATGAGCCAATCAACTACCAGTGCAAGAACAAGTCTACTAGATCAGAATCAAAGTCTCTCAACTTCCTCAGATATGTTACCATGAGAGTTGCCATGGATTTACGATCCATCATCCCAAACTTTTGAAGGATCTTTTCAACATACTTCCCTTGTCCTAGGAAGACTTCACCATGCTTCTACCATACTTCTAGTCCCAAGTAATAGTGCATGAGACCAATATCCTTCATATCAAATTCATAGGCTAGCTCCCTATTACATTGAATAATGAGAGGCTCTACACCAAGCTCTCGGAGCTTGCTTGAGTCCATACAAGGCTTTCTTTAATCTGCATACATGGATTTCTCTCTAGTGTACCTCAAAACCTTAAGGTTGCTCTGTGTATGATTCTTCTTCAATCACTCCATTAAAGTGGTCTTTACATCCATCTAATGTAAACTCCAACCCATGGATGTTGCTAGAGATATGATGGCTCTAAAAGTGTATCTGGCAACTGGATAAATTGTCTCATCATAGTATTCTCCCTCCTAATGGGAGAACCCTCTAGCTACATATCTTGCCTTGTATTTATCAATACTTCTATCCAATACATGTTTTATCTTGTAAATCCATTTAGGCACAATTTCAAATACATCATTTCTCATGATTGATATTCTTCCATCACAAATTCCTTTTATTCTTTCTGCTTAACTGTTTCTTCAAAGGTGGAAGGTTTTGTAACTGGAATATAGTTTTGACTTCTCGCTTTCTCTGAAATTTTTGTCTGGAGCACCATACTTTTTGGCATCTTGAATAATCTCAGGTGCTCAAGCTGGTCTTCTCTTCTTAGTCTTATCTTGATGTGGATCTTCAGATTTTCATGGTTCTACCATGTTTGATACAACATTCTTACCTCCCTCCGCATCTGCAATCCTGGGAGATACAAGATATTTATCATGGACCTTATCATAGTCCTGGCTGCTTTAGCCCATAGATGCATTGGTAAGTCTTAATCATGGGTCATGGCTTTTACTGCTTCCATAATTGAAAAATTATTTCTTTCTTCCACACCATTATGCTGAGGATTGTAGGAAGTGATGATATCCCTCTTAATCTCGTCCTCTTCGTTTAGTGAGAAGGTTGACATACATCTGAGTGAAGGATGTCCAAGACTCCTTTTTATTTTCATGCTTCCTTTATAATTGATACTTGGTGAGACCATCTGCTTTACCACTAATGAAGTCATCTTCTTCATGTCTGCAACTGTCACTGTAGCTCCCTCCTAGAGCTATTACCTATGACCTACCTAGAACAAGAACAATAACAAAGGAAAATAACAAACAACATTCATCAACACTCTTCTAGTGTTTTGATCAATCATTCTTCTATAGTAACCTATTTGGAACAATCAAATACATCTCCATGTTAGCCTCCATGAAATATTCTAAGATAACCTTCCCAAGACAACAACAATAAAAGTATTTCCAGTATAATAACATTTTCATATCTATGGTAACAAGAATGAATAACAATTTCATGATTATCAACATAGCATGATCAAGGTGGCCTGTCCAGGAGAAAAACAAAAAATATCTCTCTAGAGGAGATGTTAGTTTATTTTTCAAACAAGTACAATAAACATCTATATCAATAATATTCACATGCCATTACATCTAGCAGTAATACAACCTTTCAAAGACTTCTTTCACAATTTGTAATGTAGCAACTATCAACCTTGATATGTGCGAATTGAAAACTTATCAATTTAATCAAACTTGGAACCTGAAGGCTCAATTGCTATGGAGGGTGTGCTTGTTCCTTTGACCACAATATATCCAAGATCACTGATTAGAAAAGGTCTCTTGTACATTCCCTACAAACACAACCATGTTTTGTTATATGATATAACTTGAAAATCATATACAAGTGCATACCTTGAAATCTTTGTAGCATCGTCCAACTTGTCTTCCAATCTAAAACTAGATACCATATTCAACCTAAATGTGCCTCAGGAGAATATCAGTCCTGAACCATTTTCCTAATCGGGTCACAATCTGTGCCTTAGGAAAATACCAGTCCATGATACATCAACAATCTGTCAACCTGGATCATTCTCCTCTTAGAGAATTTCTGTCCACCAGCACACTGACTATCCATCTAGATGGAAATCATCTCCAACACTAGTGGTAGTCTCCATGACAATCAAATAGTGACATACAACTGTTACAAAGCCATCTAATAAAAAACAACTATGTCTATCCATAGTAGTACACAACTACTGTGCAGTGGTACACAACCACTCCTAGTAACACACAACTACTAACCAGTGACACATAGTCACTACCAGTGGAACACATCCACCACAATAGCATACAACTACTGTCCAGAGACATACAGTCTCCAAAAAAATCAAATCATATCATCTTGCATTAACAATGTCATCAACTGCATCATCTCTAAGCCGTACTAGCATGATGTGAATGCATCATATTTAAGCTATACTTGCATGATCTGGAGTATCGTCTACTTTATCTCTAATCCATACTAGCATGGCATAACTAGCATGATGCCAATGCATATTATCTAAGCTATATTCCACCTCTAATATGTACTTGCATGATGTAGATCGGTACCTCACTGGGTCATCTCTAAGCTATATGATCATCTCTAAGTCGCACTAGCATGACATATCTAGCATGATGCCAATGCATCATATCTAAGCTGTATTCCACATCTAATATGTACTCGCATGATCATATCTAGCATGACATGATCCCCCTGCATCATCTCTAAGCTGTATGGTCATCTGTGATCCATGCTACCATGATGTCAATACATCATATCTAAGCTGTATGTCACATCTAAGTTGTACTCGCATGGCCATATCTAGCATGATGTGGCTCACCAACATCATCTCTAAGATGTACTAGCATGACATATCTATCATGATGTCAATACATCATATCTAAGTTGTATGCCACCTCTAAGTTGTACTAACATGATGCTCCTAAGGCCACTGTATCAACAACTCCAACCATCTTTATCATGTATGAGTTGTACTAGCATGATCATATATAACATGATGCAAGCATCATCTCTATGTTGTATGATCATCTCTAAGTTGTACTAGTATTATATAGATTCCCAGCTCACTGATAGTCCATGATGCCACATATCAACACTCCCTCCCAACCGAGGAAGTCATCTCCTCCCTCTCAACTAAGGGAGCAATCTCCACGAGCCCCAACTTGTCCCTCAAGTATGAAAAATTTATCTTGGACAGAGGCCTAGTCAAAATATTTTTTGTCTGCTCATGAGTGGAGATATACTGGAGAACCACTTCTCCCCTATGAACTTTATCACGAAGAAAATAGTACTTTATCACAATGTTTTTTTACCTGTCATGGAACACTGGGTTCTCTGAGAGCTTCATAGAGCTCTGGTTATCCCAATATATCATGGGCAAATCCAACAACTGATCAAATAGTCCATAAACCAAATTACGGAGCCAAACTGCTTCCATACAAGCATCACAAGCTGCAATATACTCTCCTTCTGCAGTGCTGAGTGCAACAAACTTCTGTTTCCTTCTATCCCATGAAATCATAGCAGATCCCCAACTAAAACACATACCATAAGTACTATTTCGTTCATCTGCACTCCTTGCCCAATCTGAATTATTAAATCCATGCATCTATACTTCACTATTTGAGGCATATCACAAACCATAAGTTATTGTCCCCCGAAGATATACTATCCAATGCTCATGTCTGGGTTCCACCTGGAACTGGCTCAACATGTTCACATCAAAGAAAATTTTTGGCCTGGGATTTACCAAATACATTAATGAGCCAATCAACTGTTAGTATAGGAATGAGTCTATTAGATCATAATCAAAGTCTCTCAACTTCCTCATAACTATTACCATGGGAGTTTCCATGGATTTTCAATCAATCATCCCAAACTTCTGAAGGATCTTTTCAACATACTTCCCTTGTCCTAAGAAGACTTCACCATGCTTCTGCCATACTTCTAGTCCCAAGTAATAGTGCATGAGACCAAGATCCTTCATATCAAATTCAGAGGCTAGCTCCCTCTTACATTGAATAATGAGAGGCTCTACACCAAGCTCTTGGAGCTTGCTTGAGTCCATACAAGGCTTTCTTTAATATACATACATGAATGTCTCTCTGGTGTACGTCAAAACCTTGAGGTTTCTCTGTGTATGCTTCTTCTTCAATCACTCCATTTAGAAAACTGGTATTTACATCCATCTGATGTAAACTCCAACCCATGGATGTCGCAAGAGATATGATGGATCTAGAGGTGTATTTGGATACTAGAGCAATCATCTCATCATAGTCTTTTCCCTCCTAATGGGATAACCCTCTAGCTACAGATCTTGCCTTGTATTTATCGATATTTCTATCCACTCCATGTTTTATCTTGTAAATCCATTTAGGCACAATTTTCGATACATCATTTTTCATGATTGCTATTCTTCCATGACAACTTCCTTTTATTCTTTCTTCTTGACTTCTTCTTCGAAGGTGGAAGGTTCTGTAACTGGAATATGGTTTTGACTTCTTTCTTTCTATGAAATTTCCATCTGGAGCACCATACTTTTATGCATCTTGAATAATCTCATGAGCTCAAGTTGGTCTTCTCTTCTTAAAGAATCTTGATGTGGATCTTCATATTTCTGTGGTTTTTCCATGTCCAGTACAACATTCTTACCTCCCTTTGCATCTGCAATCTTGGGATCTATAAGATCTTTATCATGGAACTTATCACGGTCCTGGATGCTTCATCCCACAGATGCATTGGTAAGTCTTAATCATGGGTCATGGATTTTACTGCTTTCATAATTAAACAATTCTTTCTTTCTTCCACACCATTCTACCGAGGATTGTAGGAAGTGATGATATCCCTCCTAATCCCTTCCTCTCTGTTTAATGAGAAGGTTGACATACATCTAAGTGAAGGATGTCCAAAACTCCTTTTGATTTCCATGCTTCCTTTATAATTGATACTTGGTGAGACCATCTACTTCACCACTGATGAAGTCATCTGCTCCATGCCTGCAACTATCACGATAGCTCCCTCCTAGATCTATTACCTGTGACCTTCCTAGAACAAGAACAATAACAAAGGAAAATAATAGTCAACATTATTCAACACTCTTCCAATGTTGTGATCAATTATTCTTACATAGTAACCTATCTGGAACAAACAAATACATCTCCATGGTAGCCTCCATGAAATATTCTAAGATAATCTGCTCGAGAAATGAAAAATAAAGTATTTCCAGTATAATAACATTTTCATATATATGGTAACAAGAATGAATAAAAATTTCATGATGATCAACGTAGTATGATCAAGGTGACCTGCCCAGGAGAAAAACACGAAATATCTCTCTAGAGGAGATGCTAGTTTATTTTGAAAACAAGTACAATAAGCATCTATATCAATAATATTCACATGCAAATTGGAAATTTATCAATTTAATCAAACTTGGAACTTGAAGCCTCAACTGCTATGGAGGGTCTGCTTGTTCCTTTAACCACACTAAATCCAAGATCACTGATTGGACAAGGTCTCTTGTACATCCCTTGCAAACACACCCATGTTTTGCTAGATGATATAACTTGAAAAGCATATACTAGTGCATACCTTGAAATCTTTATAGCATTGTCCAGCTTGTCTTCCAATCTGAAACTAGATACCATCTTGACAAGGAGAGGTTAGAAACCAAATCAGAAGCTTCAACGATTAGAAAAAGCTAGAAATTCTAAAATTTCAACTTTGACCAAAAGTCAACCTTTGAATTTGACCAGTCAAACTTTGAATTTGACTTTGAAAAAAAACTCAAGCCTGACGTTTTTTCTAGCTGAGGGTACCAAGAAGTGTGCTAGGCTAGGTTGCACTAGGATGTCAAATAAATATTTCAAACACTTCACTATATATGCCCGAACAAATGGGTTAGGGTTTGTTGCCGCTGCAAAACCTGATTGCAACTAGTGCTATAATGAGCTTGATAATGAACTTCCCAATATACCTTCCAGTGGTTAGAATGTTTGAAGATAGCATGGGCCCATAACCTATTAAAATATTTGATGTGATTGTTTTACCATAGACAATATCACAATATTGTCACCCAACCATAGACACGCAACCACCCTCGAGGACCTTTAACCTTTGACATAATTATTCTAGAGAACCATACTAGAACCAACAGATAAACCCTAGCTACTAACTAAAACAAAAAATCAATACAAGTAGAGTGCTCCTTCTCCAAGGGTAGCGCACGAGAGAGAGAATCTCCATATCCACAGAATAAGTACCATACAAAACCACAGCAGCTGCAGCTGCACTACTCTCTCAAACTTGCACCATACTTAGACAGAATATGACCAAGAGTATCACCAATAATATCACTAAGAGAATCACCAAGAATATCA
This sequence comes from Picea engelmannii, assembly GCA_009831015.1. Classification (NCBI taxonomy): domain Eukaryota; kingdom Viridiplantae; phylum Streptophyta; class Pinopsida; order Pinales; family Pinaceae; genus Picea; species Picea engelmannii. Next base: position 95,570 of record ML796647.1, read on the forward strand.
CTTGATAGCGCTAGAGAGATACCAAGACCAAGAGATGACCATACACCCTTATTCCTCCTTGCAACTGCAGTTGAAGCTAAAACTACAACTCTCCACAAGACTTGCGCTCTGACTGAGTGTAAAAATGAGCTAAAACATCCTCTATTTATATTAATCTGTCCGGTGAGTTTTCTGGCTGGGCCGACCTATATTTCTGGTAATTATATTTTATGTTTATCTTTTTCATGTGGAGCCGACTTGTCTTTTTGGAAGATAATATTCTAATATTATTTATTCTACTAGGCTGACTTGTCTTCTAGGGTTTTCACACATCTGTTTAGGGTTTCCCTTGATTCCAGAATATTCCATTCTAGTCAAAGGTTACATGTGGAGGTTAATACCTCCCGCAACTACCACAACATCAACATGAACTCTATTCAAGCTTGATGTGTCCACCATTCCATGTAATAATTCTTCAATTTTTGCAGCAAAGAGATCTGTAGTATGTACATCTTCCCTATCAAAATATGTATTTACTTTTGATGGTCATTTTTTCTAGGTACCCAAAGGAGCTCTCTCGTTAAAAAACAAGTTACTTGTAGAGAAGACAATGTTATGGTACCAAATTTTGGGCCATATAGATGAGAAGGGTCTACGAGCCTTGAAAAAAAAAAACATTGTTGATGGATTGAATGATTGTTCTCTTGAATTTGATTTTTATAAGCATTGCATATATGGAAAATATAATCGTTTTCAATTTTATTTCAGTTCTCATAAATCTTATGTAATGTCCCCAACTAGGTTATGTGGGTATATTATGTTTTCTATCCAAAAATTGTTAATTCTCCTTGTGTAAATATGTCAAACACTTGGTATTAATGCTGCTGCTAACCCCTTACAAACAATTTGCTCATATAGGAATATTGTCAAACACATTGCATGCATCCATTACACAAAAAATAGGGTAGATAACCATCACATATTATTATGGATGGAAACCACAATTATAGCATTACAATGATATCTAATGGTTGTGATAACAACTACATAATACTCCTGAACACACAAGTCTAATGGCTGTAAGGGAGCTACACAAATATACTAATAGAAACAATACAAGAAGATATAAAATGATGCCAATCTATGATGCTCCTTATGACACTCTACTCCAGTAGTGTCCGCTATGCTAGTGGCCTTCCTGTAACCCTGCGAAATTGATGCAAATGACATACTGCAACCCCGATCGCATAGGTCCTCGTGGGACAAATGCTAGATGTATAGCGAGGCCTCGTGGGACGCCCCGTACTCAACCCGTGGGGATGCCCTAAAGCCCGATTTCTTCAAAACCCTCATGAAACCTGCAAATGTATGGGCTCAGCCTCGTCCATAAAGTTCCGTAAATCTCTTGCGTACCTCGATATCTCTTCAACTGAATGCAAACTCCCATGTGAAGCTCCAATGGTATTCCTAGATGGACTCCCCCTCTTTTCCGGTTAGGGTGGGTATTGCAGCACCGAAACTGGACTGTAGTAGTGGAATAATTTTTCTAAACCCTACCGAAACAATGGCTCCAAGAGCACTCCAAAATGAGAGATCAAATAATAATGCCAACGGTAAGGGTTACCCCTTTATTTATCCTTCCTCCGGGCCTTCTAGATCTTTCCCTTTTTTGACCAAATCAAACCCTCACTTCATTTTCCCTCCAATTAAAGATAATTATTTATTTTATTTAATGTCACTTTATGATTTGTCATTCTTTTAATCTAGTGACACCAAATAAACCTCCTTGATTGCCTTTTTCCCTTTTTGATTGTATCCTATGGAAGTCATATAGGCTATTGAGTCATCCCCCGTCATGAGCAATTGGAAGGGGACATTACATCTTATGGGTTGTTGGACTTAATTCATTTTGATGTATTTGGTCCAGTGAAAATTCCTTCAATTTCTAAGACTTTGTATTATGTATCATTTATTGATGATCATTCTAGAAGGACATGAGTATATTTTCTTAGAATTAAATATGAGGACTTTAGTCTATTTAAGAAGTTTAAAACTCTCTTGAAAAATTAGACTAGTAGGAAGATTAAGGTGTTAAGCATTGGTAATATTAGTGAGTTTTGTTCTGCAAAGCTTGATAAGTTTTGTAGGGAGAATGGAATTGGAAGACATAATACAACCCCATATAACCCTTACTAGAATGGAGTTGTAGAGCGGATGATTAGGATGTTGATAGAGGGAGCTAGGAGTATGCCTAGTGGAGCTATCTTAGAGAAGAATTCTTGCGTAGAAGTGGTTTTTATTGCATGTTATTTGATTAACATATCTCCTATATTGTCTCTTGTGGATAAGATCCCTATGGAGGTCTAGATAGGGAAATAATTCCTCACTTTAGCATATTTTCATTTTTGGTTGTGAGGCATATGCTCATGTGCCTAAGGAGAAGTAGTCGAAGTTTGTTGAGCCCTAGACAAAGCTCCATGTTAATAATTGATCCCCATGTTAAGCCCTATATATTTAGTTATTACATTCTCTTGTTATATTAATGTTGTTAGCTAGAAATTTTAATTGTAATTACACCCTATGTCTCCTATATATATACCAAGGAGACATAGTTTTAGAAACATCTAATATTGTACATTTACTCTATTGTAAAACGAGATTCACCCTTGAAGATACTTATCTTTCATTCTTCTATCTAATTATCAAGGTGTGGAGTTACTTTTCTTTCTATTTTCAGGATATTTGGGTGTTTGTTGCCTAATATTTGGTAACACTGAGCAACCTATACTGCAACATTTAATGTTGTGGCAGGGCACATATACACTATTGGAGTACCAAATATCACATTTTTAGGGAAAAAAATATGCATGCCGCAATATAATAATTAATGTAGTATAGGTTGGGATATATACCATCATATTTGAAGTACATTGAGATCGAACAATGCATATCTCAACCTATACAAAATTAATTTTTATGCTGCAAAGTGCATATTAATAACCCATTTCTAAGAGCACCCACAATTACAATCTCAATTCTTAGTAGATTCATTCACTTTTTAATTGCCAAATTCAAACTCCAAGGCTAGCAACACTGGCAATGTACATACTTGATCAGAGATTCAATGCCTTTTAAGCAACAAAAGTAAAACTTGAAGGTTACCCAAAAACCAAAAAAATCATGTTCTCCCAACTTAGGGGGATTGAACAAAAAAAACTTACTTGATTTAAGATCTCATGGTCATAATAACATGTTCCTATTCTATTAAGAATCCTTTTATGCAACCTTTATGTACCATTGTTTTTCCACATAGAAAAGTTTACAAAGCATGTAGTCACATGAAATGTCTTCAAATAACCATTGGTCCCATGTAGATAGGGTATCCACTAATTACCAAAATGCTTGTTCGCAGATGCTCTTGTTCATATTCTTCCCCGATCCCCTACTTTTACAACTTTGAAATAATTTTTCTTCAACATTCCCAATGAAAAAGACATGGTCAGAACACCAAAGAACAAAGTTTAACCTTACCATTGTAGGCCAATAAGATATGAATTCTTGAAACAATTCGATGGATGAATGGTACCGAGTATTCAACAAAAGGGTGGTACCCAATAAAAGTAACATTCATAATGAATGTAATATCTTGATCACCAATGTTGCCTCACTCACGCTAATCTTTATAGATAAAGGATGAACAACCACAACCATCTCCATTTTTCTTAATCCTACTTTGCCCATCCAACACGAGTGTCAAAACTACAATCACCACCACTCATGTCTAGAATAAGTAATACAAAACCTAAGAAACAATCATTGAACAATGTCCTTGTTGATGTTTGTAGAAACAAACAAGTACTTCCACATTGGTTTGTGTCTAACATGTGGAGGTCGCCATTAATACCTCAGAACTTTGGAAATTCACTTTATTAAAGCAATTACTAAAGTGAATGTCATTTTATAATTAATGAAGGTTAATTTAGTGAAATGTCTAAGTTTCTGGAATTAGTGAATTAAGTTAATTAAATGAATCTTAGCCATTAATATCAAGTGAGGTGAGATTTAATCTCAACCATTGATCACCTTTAGAGGTTAGGGTTTTGGCTCAACTCAAGATTATAAAAGACAACCAAGGTGAGAGGAGAAGACATTCCTTAGACATCTATTAGTGTCAATGACTCATAGAGGGAACAAAGAAGGATTTTTTCTCAAGGAATTGAATCACAAAGGACAATGATTCAAGGAGATATCAGATAGGTGAAGAAGGACTTTCACCTATAGATCTAGGCCAAATGAGGAGAAAGGGAAAGTGTGTAGTAGAAAGATCATGTTGTTGCGGACAACATGAGTATTTTGGTATATGTCACGTAGATAGTGCAAGTATAAGTGTACATGTTGCACCACAGACAACATGGTTATTGTGATACAGGTTGGGCAGATAGTGCGAGTATCAAGATACAAGTCATGTAGACAATGCAGGTATGAGTATAGAAGCAACATTGTAGACAACACAAGTATCACTATACAAGTTGCGTAGATAGCGCGAGTATCGGGATACATGTTGCATTGACAATGAGGGTATCAACATACATGCCATGCCGTAGATAACACGTGTATCACGATACATGTGGCACATATAGCACAAGTACCAACATACAAGACATGCGAATAATGCAGTACAACACAAGTAGAGGCCGCACAGGTCATGTTGTAGTCATACATGATGTACAACAAAATTGCATAAGCGCTAGGTTGTTTGAGTAGTAGATCAACCAATCATAATTTTTTGTATTTTTCCTCTTTCCTCAGTGGGCCATTTTCCTAGTAAGGGAGCCCTTGTAAGCTTAGATTCATTTTAATGAAAATATGTTTGAAGGCCAAAAATATCTATGTATGTGTATGAAATTTTGGTTTCCATTTACTTCTGATGTCTTGTTTATTTGAGTTGATTATTGTAGCTAGTGTATTTTATTTTGTGAAGTAAATCATAAGGTAATAATCTACCTAGGTGTTGGGATAAGAGAAAAAAAACAATAATCCTTTGCTGAGGACATAAGTTATTGCAGACTTTGTCTAAAGACAACTGTGTCTGTTAAACTCATGGCATAGTTTTGGCTTCGCATCCTTCACATCCAAATCTGAGAGGGACACAAATGAATTCAAAAGAGCATGATATGTAAGTGATAGGATGAGAGTTGCCTTGGAGGACGCGTGGATGATGCTCTTATAAGAAAGGGATAACATGTCTCATAGTTGGTCATTAATATTAATATGATGAAGTCATTATTACCATGAAGTCAAGGAAGGGTTATCTCCCAACATATCATTTAATGCTTTATATAATGGGATATATATCATTTTTAGAACATATAGTATATAAAACATTAAATGCTCTTATGCAGGCAATCATAAAATTTGATGAGTATTTATCCATTTTCTGCTTATTTAACCATCATACACTGACAATTTTAAAATATGCCCATTAATGATGATGCCCACTTAATTTTTAAAACCTTCAACTCTTATATATATATATATATCCAATTTTTTATTTATCTATATTTGAAACTCAGATAAGAGATTGTAAGAATTTTCAAATCAGATAGCATGAAATAAACAATAAAGCAAGCCAACAATCTAGCTAGCTAAGACTCCTATTCTCTGAGATGAGATTCTGAGATAAGATGGTGAAGATAGTAGACTTCATGTGCTACTACCTTATGATTTGAAATCTAGCCACCCTATCCCATTCTTGATTGTTGTGACCATTGACTAGACTACCTTTGTATGATTGGGCATGTACCTATACAAAGGTATTAGAGAATTGTTGTTATAATAGAAGCACAAGTGTTGTATATTTATGTTTTGTTAATAGCAACAAGTTTTGTGATACTTGTTTTTATTAAGTTTCTTGCTAGGGTTGATTTGTTGACTATAGCCTAAGGATTATAGTGACAGCCAGCAGGATTTGAATCTAGGCTTCACCTAGATAATCCTGAGTTACAGATTCCTCGGGATCGAAAAAAAACCTCTCCATGATAACTTCGAATCTATTACATCTATGTGAACATTAATATCTCTTGTTGAAATCATCTGCTTCTTTGATAAATTCGAATCTATTACAACTTTGTGAACATTAATATCGCTTGTTGAAATCATCTGCTTCTTTACCCGGGCGAATCGGCGATATACTTGTAACATTATGTAACTTTCTCTCCCATTACAACTAGAACGAGTATGGAATGATGTTGTAAGCTCAACACATGCAGGCTGTGGCTGAGATTATTACGAGTCTACAATCTGACCCGCAATATGAGCAAGATACGTAAGAGTCGGTTTATTATATTAATCCGCCAAGCGAGATAGTTTCTTGAAACTGAGGTGCAACTGTCCCTTAAACACCTGCTGGGCGAGATAGTTTCTTGATAGCATCAATGGAATGATTGAGATGCAACATCATCAATTCCTTCTCCTCCAACAAGAGCATCAATTAATTGACTAACTAAGGATTTGGGTTTGGCTGGGGAAGTAATGAGATCTAAGTCATGGCTGCTGTGCACTGAACTTAGAAATAGAAAAATCAAGCGATCAACATTGAATCCTAGACTGACATGGAAAGTTTAAAGAGGAATATGGCTATAAAAAGAAGAGCGTTCAGTTATAATAGTTTTTAGTTGGTTTTGAAGGCCCCTCATTGGATGGAAACAAGATAGGCTGGCTGCATTGGATGACCAAAATTTTAACAAATAAAGCTGTCTTTTGATTGGATTACATAGGATGATGGGAAATAAAAGTAATTTCATTGTGTAGATTGAGCATTCAACGAATTAAACTTTCTATGATCACTTCGGGTCTTCAGCATTCAACGAATTAATCTTTCTTTGATCACTTCGGGTCTTTATATAGTGAAGATTTTAGTGATGGAGTGTTGTGGAGAGTAAGTGGATTTCAACTTCACTTAATGGTGACATAGTGTATTGCATTTAGTGTTGTGGAGAGTAAGTGGATTTCAAGTTCACTTAATGGTGACATAGTGTATTGCATTTAATGTTATGGAGAGTAAGTGGATTTCAAATTCACTCAATGGTGTCATGTGTCATGGTGTATTGCATTTAGTCATATGGTTTAATGATATGGTTAAGTTACTATATGTTTGTTTATCTAACCTTATTACATCAGGTTAATTTTCTTATTGGAGGAAAAATCTTCATAGTTAATCAGAAATTTTTACATCAGGTCAATTTTCTTATTGGAGGAAAAATCTTCATAGTTAATTAGAAATTTCAATTATAAGTGGTATAGGAATTGCTTACTAAAGCTTAAGAAGGTATACACACTCTACTTTTTTTGGATTTGAACTTGTGACCTTTTATGAAGAAACACAACTTCTTAATAATTAAATCCACTCAAACTCACTTCGGGTCTTCAACATTCAACGAATTAATCTAACTAATTAATCTTTCTTTGATCACTTTGAGTCTTTATATCGTGAAGATTTTTTTGACTGGTGCCATGGTGTATTGCATTTAGTGATATGGTTTAATGATATGGTTAAGTTAGTATTTGTCTGTTTATCTAATCTCTTACCACGAAATAC
>ML796647.1:112606-130240 GCA_009831015.1 Picea engelmannii
AAGTATTTATTCCTTTGAAATCTTAATTGCTCATGTCTAAGTCTTAAGGAACAATTTACATCTTTGTGACCAAAGTTAGAACAGTAGAAACAATAGCCATAGAAAAATTCTTTGTACCTGGAAAATGGTTGTCTTCTTTGAGCTAATCAATTTCTTCCATGCTGATGATGTCTTTCAGCAGGGAGCGCATTATTTCTTTGTTCTATAGATTCAGTCCTGGCACCTTTTTCTTTACTCGTCTTGGGCGGCTGATTATCTTCCTTTGTTTCTGCAGGTTTGTTGTTGTCATTGGTTGTAGATTTGACAAACTTGATGGGTTCTTCATTTCTTGGCTTATCACTACTTGATCCCTCTTCATAAACCAAACCAGTTTTCAGCTTTGGATTCCTTTGTTGATTCAGAATGGTGGCTAATCCTTCTGAGGCTTTGATACTTGACAGATTCTGATTATACAAGGCTTGAAACTTCTCCATCTCTTTCCTAGTTTTCACTACTTCTTGTTCTAATGCTTCACATATTGCCTTCTTTTCTGATAACTGTCATTTCAGAATGTCTTCGATTTTCTTTGCCTCTTCTAATTCCACTTTTAGTAGGGCAAGGTCTTCATCAGGTTCTTTACTATCTTTCTCAAACTGTATCAACAATTGTCTTTGCTTTCTGTTCTTAATTCTTAGTTTGTCAATCTCTTCTAGTGCACTGATCAGTTCTCCTTCCATGTCAACCACAACTTCTTCTTCATTAGCACCACTTCCTGTGCTTATATTATCATAATACTCTTTGGACATAAGTATTAAATAATTTAGTTTATCTTCAATAGTGGAGTCATTGTCTTCATCATCTGAAGGATCATCATCATTGTTTACGCAAAGACTTTTCTTCCTAAAGTTATTCTCTTTAAAGAAATTTTTGTGTTTGTGCTTCTCCTCATCATCACATGTTTGATCCTTTCTTTTGTGGGGACATTTGTTTGCAAAATGACCTATCCTACCACAGTTGAAACATTTGAAAGACATTTTAACTTTGTATTTGCATGATCCCTTCTTCAATCTCTTCACAAATTTTTCTTCAATTTCATCAGGCTCCGAATCCTCATTCTCGTCTACCTTAAATGATGCTTCTCTAGAGGTGGGTTTATCTTTAACTATTCTCATTTCATATGCAGTCAATGTTCCTAGAAGTTGATCAAAATCCAAGTTTTTTAGATCATTAAGTTCTTCAATAGAAGAGACCTTCGAGTTGAACCTATCTAGAAGAGATCTTAAAATTTTCTGAACTAAAGAAGGTTTCTCACCAAGTTCTTTCATTGCATTTACCATTTCTTCTACTCTCAGAAAGTATTTTCCAACAGTTTCATCTTCCTTCATCTTCAGTTGTTCAAAATGTATTTTGTAGGTTTGAAGCTTGGCATTCTTTACCTTCTCATTACCTTCATAACTGCTAATGAGTTTGTCCCACATTTCTTTGGAAGTTCCTAGGTGCATAACTTTTATGAATTCTGCTTCTGCAAGCCCACTCAAGATAGCATTCATAGCCTTAGCGTTGAAGCTAAATTCTAGCTTGTCATCCTTATTAGCTAGTACAACTGGTTTTACATAACCAATATCTACCACATCACAGACATCTGCACCTAAATCCATTATGTAGGTTCTCATTCTAACTTTCCAAAAGGCAAAGTTTGTTCCATTGAATAGAGGGGCCTTATTGGTTGAATTTCCTTCATGGCTTGACATGTTTAAGCTCTAGGATCTACCCTTAGATAAAAGGGGCCGGCTCTGATACCAATTGTTGGACAACTGAGAGGGGGGTGGGGGGGTGAATCCGTTGTTGTTGGGATTAAACAATTATGCTTATTTTAAACTCTTTACACAACATTTAATGACAGTCACAATAATTCAGGGAAGTAAGTAATAGAATATTCAGCACCAGTCACACATATGAGATATATAGAGACAGATATTTCCTGAGGAAACCCATACATGGTAAAAACATCTTCTTCTTTATATCATAAGTAATCTTTACATTCTTTACATTATCATACATATGAGAACCAACTCAGAATGAGGCTACAACCTTTGTTTTGCAAGCCACTACTTGCTAAGAGCACCAACTCTCTGGATTGTCTAGCACCAACTAGAAGGAAGCACCAACTCCCTCGTTTCTCTAGCACTAACTAGAAGGAAGCACCAACTCCCCGGTTTCTCCAGCACCAACTAGAAGGAAGCTACAAATCCTTGTGTTCAAGCACCCACTTGAGCCTCTGAGGACAATAGTCCTCCCTAGCACCTCCCTAGCACCCTGAAATATAATTTTTTGCTATTAAGACTTATTACAGTGATATAAAGTTCTTCAATGGCTTACCGGTCTCATCACTGTTCTGCTACACTACACTGCTCTGTCTACATCAGTGTCTTCTGCACACTACTTGCGCTTTCTGTTCTTTTTCCTTTTATGCTCTTTGTGCCTTGTCCCTTCATTGCACCATTCCCCTTCTGTGCATTTCTGTTGCTGCGCTCTACCTCCTTCTTCACACCTCAATCACACCCAACCGCAACAACTCCGATCTCTTCTTTGTTCTACATTCTTATAGTCTTTGTGCTCCTTGTGCATGCAATATGCACCAAGATCTTGCATGCTCTCACACTCCCACTGTTCTCTACATCAGGGTCTTCTCTCGCACTTCCCTCTACCTCGCTTTTCTACCTCCAACCTCATGTCGAGTACTCTACCTAATCATCATTGCAACTCTTCAGCTTCTCTGGTGATTCAACCCATGCGTCCAACATCACTGGGTCCTGAGATTCCTTGGCCTCTCTGGAAGTTGAGACTCTTTGTCTTCTTCATCATAGTTGAGCTCATCCTCTGGCAGAGACCATCAGTCGTTTCTAGCAGTTACACTATGAAGTGAAACAATAGCCCTCCGATCATATTCAAAATCACCTACACCGTTGCATGGAATCCGTAGGGTCTTGCGTTTATTTCGCCGTTTCGTATTTCAACATTTCACGATTCCTGTGGTTAAGGTTTCTTTACGCTTTACGTACTGATCCCCAAAACTCTGAAATGGAGCTTGGTTGCATTAGCTCCTTCCTCCATCTTCCACCGATGTGACCAATGGCTATGACCATAGCGTACACCAAAAGGTGTTTTCGCATTTCGACGATTCCTGTTGCGAGGCATCTCGACTCTCCAAGTCGTGGTCCCCGAAACTCCAAAATGGAATTTGCCACTTCAAGATTTTCTCTACATCTCTTCGACGATGTGACCACCATTGGTGACTGAACTCTTATCCATAAAGCGCTTTCGTGATTTCGCAATTCGGCATTTTGACATCCTTGATGTGAAGATTTCTTTACCCTCCATGTCTCGATCCCCAAAACTCTGAAATGGAGCTTGCCGCTTCGAGCTCTCTTCTACAATTCTTCAACAATGTGACCACTGGAATATGACTACTCTCCAATCACACAAGCACTTCGATATCCAGATCAATGGTCCTTGATCGGTGGTGATCGGATGACTATCCTCTACCCCGGGACTTCAGCCTTCAAGACTTTGGGGGAGTGATGGAGTTAAAAATCCCGAAGCAAAAACTCCCAGAGTGAGGTCAGTCTTACGTCAGTCGATGACGTGTCGTGACCTGAGTGGCTGTCATGTGTCCCTCAGAATTGTGATCTCCAGTGGCCTGAAATGCCAAATCAACTTGACACTTATCATTGTTTGATCGTGCCACATGTCATAGTCTTCCACCTGTCCTTTCTAACGTGGTCTGCAACATTCACCTCCTGGATCTATCGGCCTAGATCACTTCACAATTTCACATATCACGATTTCTGAATTCTTGATGTGAATGTCCTCGAAACTTCCAAGTCCCGGTCTGTGAAACTCCGAAATGGAGTCATATCAGCTTTTCGGCTTTTCACACTTCGCAACTTCGGGAATCCTATGATGAGGAGTCTCGACACTTGAATCCTCTATCTTCCAGTATCCGAAACTCCAAAATGGAGTTAGATCAACGGTCCAGATCAAAATTTGATTTGATGGCTAAGGTTGTTTTGGGATTTCGCATATCGCGACTTCGAGAGGTTAGGGAACGCCATTCCTTTGACTTTCCAGTGAGCAAAAGGATGATCTTTCGCCACGTATCCTTCTTGGATCAACAGTCCAGTTTTTTCCTCGATCCAATGGTTGAGATTATATCATGATTTCGCATTTTCCGACTTCGGGACTCCTATAGTAAGAGTTCTTGACATCCCCAACTCCCAGTATCCGAAATCCTGGTATCCAAAACTGTCTCCTGCTTTCAGGATTTTGACGTTTCTCATTTCACGATTCCGGGACTCCAGTGGTGAAGTGTTTCGACACTTCAACTCCCGGTTTCTGAAACTATATCTTGCTTTCGGGATTTCGGCATTTCGCATTTCGCGATTCCGGGACTCTTGTGGTGAAGTGTTTTGACACTTCCACCTCCCGGTATCTGAAACTCTGAAATGGAGTCGGATCAATTTGTCCATAATTTTCCTTGCCTGCCTATTTTCCATCAAATGATCAAGCACACTCTTGCACTCTGCGTGCATCTCTGCACTTATCCTCCTGAGCTTATGTAGTCCCTGTTTTTCCATCGCTGCATACTCTGATCTTGCCATCAGTGACAAGCACACCTGTTCGTAAACATGCCAATAGGTAATACTGTTCATTTACCGCATCCACAAAAAATCCCAAGTGGGCTCAGCCCCATATATTCCAGACTCCTCTGTGGAAATTTGCTTCCAGTAAGTTTCCCACCAATGTTTGACATGAGGGAGAGATTTAAGGAGTGTGAAGGTGATCTTTTCTTTGTCGGAAAAATTGTGAACAGAGAAATAACCTTCTAGCAGAGTTAACCATTTTTCTAGGGCTTTTGCATCTATCTATCCTTCAAATACATGAATATCAAAATTAACTTGTACCTTGAAAGGAGAGGTGCCTCCAGAGTGGCCACTTGATGAAGATGTGCCTGCTGCTATTGGTAGGCGTTGAAGGACGTGGGAAAAATTCTCCATCATTTCGTCCCTCTGTCGCATGAGAGCTTGCTCAAGCAACAGATTGATATGATCGTCTGCTCCATCGTTTTTATTTTCTTCCAGCATTGAGGGTTTCTTGGGTGTGTGAGAGCGATTATCCTCAAGAGATACAAGCTCGAGACAAAATTTTCTATACTCAGACCTTGTAGGGGACATGCACTGAAAAATGATTAAGAGCAGCCTGCTCTGATACCACTGATCCGGATTATTTTCGACACGAAATGAGAGCGGAGATATAATAAAAAAATGCATAGAGATATCACAGATATTCAATAATATAATAGAAATGTATCATAGATGCAACCATAAACACAAATATACAGTTATACACGATTTTTATTAATGAAAGAAATGTACAGAGGCTATAAAAATACAGAGTGAAAGACTCGCTAGAATGGTGGTAGCTTATCTCTAAGAAGAGATGTGACTGCTACTCGCATTCGCAAGAAGATGATTACAATGAGGCTCTGAAGGCCTTTATAAAATAAACAGGAATGCTAAAAACCTAACCCTAGGAGATGAAGCGCTAAAAGTCATGTGGGCCCCGTTTGGGTAAGTTAGTACATTAACTTCCTGGGGTTGTAACTTTTGCATACGATCTCCATTTTAGGCGTATGATACCCCTTGGAAAGGTATCACCGAGTAGATTCATTTTTGGGTTTCAATAATTTTTTATGCCTTAATTGAGAATATCAATCCTGAAAAACCTTCATTTAGGCTCTCAAAATGGCACCGGAAGTTAAAACTGCTAAAAATTGTAAATTGCCAAAATTGTCAGAAAATTGTTTTGAGCCAGTTGGAAAAGGTGGGTGGCCACTGATATTCACCTAGATCAAACCTCCCTCATTAGGAAGCAATGGTCTCTATTGCATCGAGTTCCCCAGGGAGAGGAAAAAGCGTTTGCTAAATCTGCATCTTGGTGAGCTGCTTACCTTGCTGGAGATGTCGCGCTGCTTAGTTTGTGGAAGTCTGTCACGAACCTGTTGAGGCTGAGGTTGTTCAAAAAGTAGAGATACATGAGAGGACAGTATGCAGAAGGAATCTTTGCACTTTCCTGCAGTCTTGTCCACCTACTTCTGTTGGATAGAAGGTGCTTGGGGCGAAGCTGTAGTGGTTGCAGTGTCCTTCTGTTCTTCTTTTGAACAGATTGTGAATACGCTAAATTTTGCAGTATGAGATACTACCTTGCGACACTTTTTAGGTGGATTAGTAGTCAGAACTACCTCTGGTATTCTGTAGAGATGAACCCCTAAAGTAACAATGACACTACGGGGTCGGGACTCATAAACAACATGGTGCTTCCACATATATGGATGGCCCAAGAGAACATCACAGACATCCAGTGGGACAACATCACATAATACCTCATCCTTGAAGGGATGGATGTCATATGACAATCGACATTGTTGGCTAACACGGAGATCTCGTCCTTGGAAAAGCCAACTGATGTTGTATGGTTGTGGGTGTGGTGTTGTCGACAATCCCAACTGTTTGACGACCTCTACTGAGATGAGGTTATTTTGGCTTCCGCTATCAACAATAAAATGCAGCAGGGTTCTCTTCACCCACATTTGTGAATGAAAAAGGTGCTCCCCCTCTTTGGGATCTGTTGGTTCTTCCGGTTGAATTGTTGCAGTTGCGACAATAACAATGGGGTCTGCGTCAATGATCTGTCATTTACTAGTATTTTCAGAATCAGATTCTGAATCAGGGTTCGGCTCCTTGTTTTTGATCTTGGCCACCAATGACTATTTTGAGCGACATTCATTGGTGTTGTGCCAGGGGATTTTGTGTAAATTGCACCATTTTCCGATATCCTTCTTCGTCTTCCCATGACCCTTCTTTTCTTGTGACTTAGACTGGTTTTCAAGAAGATGTTTGTTAGGGTCGTATTTATCATACTTTGGATGTTGCGGATTTGCAGATCCAAAATCCTTTTTGTTATGGTGATTAAATTTCTACTCGATTTTAACAGCATATCGATAAGCAACACCGAGTGATGAGATGTCCAGAAAATCCATTTCAGTTTGGATGTATCTGTGTAGAGCTCCACGGTATTTCAGAACCAAATGTCATTCAGAGTCTTTGATACCCAGCTTGGTGCGCAAGGTATGGAAGGTATTGGTGAAATCCGAAACTTATTGGCCCCTCTCTTGTCACAGTGTGGTCCATCTCATGTACTAGTCTTCATAGTTGCCAACAGGGTAAAACTGTCCCTTTATCGCATCCACAAAAAAATCCCAAGTGGGCTCGACCCAATATATTCCAGACTCCTCTGTGGAACTTTTCTCCCAGTAAGTTTCCCACCAATGTTTAACATGAGGGAGAGCTATAAGGAGTGTGAAGGTGATCTTTTCTTTGTTGAAAAAATTGTGAATAGAGAAATAAACTTCTAGCAGAGTTAACCATTTTTCTAGGGCTTTTGTATCTATCTTTCATTCAAATACATAAATATCAAAATTAGCTTGTACCTTGAAAGGTGATGTGCCTCCAAAGTGGTTGCTTAATGAAGATGCGCTTGCTGCTATCGACAGGCGTTGAAGGATGTGGGCAAAAATCTCCATCATTTCGTTCCTCTATCGCGTGAGAGCTTGCTCAAGCAACAGATTGATAAGATCGTCTACTCCGTCGTTTTTCTTTTCTTCTGCCATTGAGGGTTTCTTGGGTGTGCAAGAGAGATTGTCCTCAAGAGAGACAAGCTTGAGACCCAACTTTCTATACTCAAACCTTGTCGGGGACATGCACTGAAAAATGATCAAGAGAAGTCTGCTCTGATACCACTGATCCAGATTATTTTTGGCACAAAATGAGAGCGATGATATAATAAATAAATGCACAAAGATATCGCAGATATTCAATAATATAACAGAAATGTATTAGAGATGCAACCATAAACACATATATACAATAATACACGATTTCTATTAATGAAAGAAATGTACAGAGACTGTAAAAATACAGAGTGAAAGACTTGCTAGAATGGTGGCAGCTTATCTCTGAGAAGAGATGTGACAACTACTCACATTCACAAGAAGATAATTACAATGAGGCTCTAAAGGCCTTTTTACAATAAACACGAATGTCAAAAACCATGGACTTACAAAAACCTAACCCTGGGAGATGAAGCGCCAAAAGTCATGTGGGCCCCATTTGGGTAAGTTAGTACATTAACTTCCCGGGGTCGTAACTTTTGCATACAATCTCCGTTTTAGGTGTATGATAGACTGTTGGAAAGGCATCATTGAGGAGATTCATTTTGGGCCTCAACCATATCGTAGGTACATATTGAGAATCTCAATCCTGAAAAACCTTCATTTAGGCCCTCAAAATGGCCCTGGAAGTTAAAACTGCTAAAAATAGTAAATTGTTAAATTGCCAGAAAACTATTTTGAACCAATTGGAAAAGGTGGGTGGCCACCGATACCCACCTGGATCAATCCTCCCTCCTTAGGAAGCAATGGTCTCCATTTCATTGATTTCCTGGGGGAGAGAGAAAAGTGTTTGTTGAATCTACATCTTGGTGAGCTGTCTGCCTTGTTGGAGATGTTGCACTGCTTAGTTTGTGGAAGTCTATCACGAACCTGTTGAGGCTAAGACTGTTCAACAAGTCAAGATACATGAGAGGATGGTGTGTAGAAGGAATCTTTGCGCTTTTTTGCAGCCTTGTCGACCTGCTTCTGTTGGATAGAAGGTGCTTGCAGTGTCCTTCTGTTCTTCTTTTGAACAGATTCTGAAGAAGCTAAATTTTGCAGTATGAGATACTACATTACGGAAATATTTAGGTGGACTAGTAGTCGAAACTACCTCTGGTATTCTATAGAGATGACCCCCCAAAGTCACAATGGCACTACGGGGTCGAGACTCATAAACCGCATGGCGCTTCCACATATATGGCTGGCCCAAGAGAACATTATAGACATCCAGTGGGACGACATCACATAATACCTCATCCTTGAAGGGTTGGATGTCGTATGACAATCGACATTGTTGGATGACACGAAGATCTTGTCCTTGGCAAAGCCACCCGATGTTGTATAGCTGCGGGTGTGGTGTTGTTGAAAATCCCAACTGTTTGACGACCTCTGTTGAGATAAGGTTCTTCTGGCTTCCGATATCTTCAATAAAATGCAATGGGGTCCCCTTCACCCACATTTGTGAATGAAAAAGGTGCTCCCTCTCTTCGGGATCTGTTGGTTCTTCTGGTTGAATTGTTGCAGTCGCGACAATAGCAGTGGGGTCTACGTCAATGATTTGTCCTTTACCAGTATTTTCAGAATCAGATTCAGAATCAGGGTTCATCTCCTTGTCTTTGATCTTGGCCACCAATGATTGTTTTGAGCGACATTCATCGGTGTTGTGCCAGGGGATTTTGTGGAAATCGCACCATTTTCCGGTATCCTTCTTCGTCTTCCCATGACCCTTCTTTTCCTGTGGCTTAGAATGGTTTTCAGGAAGATGTTTGTTAGGGTCGTATTTATCATACTTTGGATGTTGCAGATTTGCAGACCCAAAATCCCGTTTGTTCTGGTGCTTAAATTTTTGCTTGATTTTAACAGCATATCGATAAGTAGCACCGAGTGATGAGATGTCCAGAAAATCCATTTCAGTTTGGATGTATCTGTGTAGAGCCCCATGGTATGTCAGAACCAAATGTCGTTTAGAGTCTTTGATACCCATCTTGATGTGCAAGGTATGGAAGGTATTGGTGAACTCTTAAACTGTTTGGCCCCTCTCTTGCCGCAGTGTGGTCCATCTCATGTACTAGTCCTCATAGTTTCCAACAGGGTAATACTTTTCCTTTACCGCATCCGCAAAAGAATCCCAAGTGGGATCGACCCCATATATTCCAAACTCCTCTGTGGAAATTTTCTCCTAGTAAGTTTCCCACCAATGTTTGACATGAGGGAGAGCTTTAAGGAGTGTGAATGTGATCTTTTCTTTGTCGAAAAAATTGTGAACAAAGAAATAACCTTCTAGAAGAGTTTACCATTTTTCTAGGGCTTTTGCATCTATTTGTTCTTCAAATAAAGGAATATCAAAATTAACTTGTACCTTGAAAGGTGAGGTGCCTCCAAAGTGGTCGCTTGATGAAGATGCGCCTACTTCTATCGCTAGACGTTGAAGGATGTGAGCAAAATTATCCATCATTTCATCTCTTTGTTGCGTGAGAGCTTGCTCAAGCAACAGATTGATAGGATCGTCTACCCCGTCGTTTTTATTTTCTTCCGCAATTGAGGGTTTCTTGGGTGTGCGAGAGCGATTGTCATCAAAAGAGACAATATCGAGACCCAACTTTCTATACTCGGACCTCGTCGGGGACATGCACTGAAAAACGATCAAGAGCAACCTGCTCTGATACCACTGATCTGGATTATTTTTGGCATGAAATGAGAGCGTAGATATAATAAAGAAATGCACAGAGATATTGCAAATATTCAATAATATAATAGAAATGTATCAGAGATGCAACTATAAACACATATATACAGTAATACATGATTTATATTAATGAAAGAAATGTATAGAGACTGTAAAAATATAGAGTGAAAGACTCGCTAGAATGATGATAGCTTATCTCTTAGAAGAGATGTGACGGCTACTCGCATTCGCAAGAAGATGATTACAATGAGGTTTTGAAGGATTTTTTACAATAAACAGGAATTTCAAAAACCCTAGACATCCAAAAACCTAACCCTAGGAGATGAAGCACCAAAAGTCATGTGGGCCCCGTTTGGGTAAGTTAGTACATTAACTTCCTGGGGTCGTAACTTTTGCATACGATCTCCGTTTTAGGCGTATGATAGCTCATTGGAAAGGTATCATCGATAAGATTAATTTTGGGGCCTCAATCATGTTATAGGGTATCATTAAGAATATCAACCCTGAAAACCCTTCATTTAGGCCCTTAAAATGGCCCTGGAAGTTGAAACTGCTAAAAATAGTAAATTGCCAAAATTGTCAAAAAATTGTTTTGAGCCAGTTGGAAATGATGGGTGGCCACCGATATCCACCTGGATCAATCCTCACTCCTTAGGAAGCAATGGTATCCATTGCATTGAGTTGTTGGGGGAGAGGGAAAAGCATTTGCTAAATCTACATCTTGGTGAGCTGCTTACCTTGTTGGAGATGTCGCACTACTCAGTTTGTGGAAGTCTGTCACGAGCCTGTTGAGGTTGAGGTTGTTCAAGAAGTCAAGATACATGAGAGGACGGTGTGCAGAAGGAATCTTTGTGCTTTACTGCAGCCTTGTCGACTTGATTCTATTGGATAGAAGGTGCTTGGGGCGAGACTGTAGTGGTTGCAGTGTCCTTCTGTTCTTCTTTTGAACAGATTGTGAAGAAGCTAAATTTTGTAGTATGAGATACTATATTGTAACACATTTTAGGTGGAACAATAGTCGGAGCTACCTCTGGTATTCTATAGAGATGACCCCCCAAAGTAACAATGACACTACGGGGTCAAGACTCATAAACAACATGGCACTTCCACATATATGGTTGGCCCAAGAGAACATCACAGAAATATAGTGGGACAACATCAAATAATGCCTTGTCCTTGAAAGGCTGGATGTCGTATGACAATCGACATTGTTGGATGACACAAATATCTCATCCTTGGCGAAGCCACCCAATGTTGTATGGTTGCAGGTGTGGTGTTGTCGACAATCCTAATTGTTTGACGACCTCTGCTGAGATGAGGTTCTTTTGGCTTCCGCTATCAACAATAAAATGATCGGGGTCCTCTTCACCCACATTTGTGAATGAAAAAAGGTGCTCCCCCTCTTCGGGATCTATTGGTTCTTCTGGTGGAAGTGCTGTGGTTGCGAAAATAACAGTGGGGTCTGCATCAATGATCCGTCCTTTACCAATATTTTCAGAATCAGATTCTAAATTAGGGTTCGACTCCTTGTCTTTGATCTCAGCCACCAATGACTATTTTGAGTGACATTCATTGGTGTTGTGCCAGGGGCTTTTGTGAAAATCACACCATTTCCTGATATCCTTCTTCGTCTTCCCGTGACCCTTCTTTTATGTGGTTTAGATTGGTTTTCAGGAAGCTGTTTGTTAGGGTCGTATTTAACATACTTTGGATGTTGTGGATTTGTAGACCCAAAATCTTGTTTATTTTGGTGCTTAAATTTCTGCTCGATTTTAACAACATATTGATAACCAGCACCGAGTGATGAGATATCCAGAAAATCCATTTCAGTTTGGATGTCTTTGTGTAGAACCCCATGGTATTTTAGAACCAAATGTCGTTCAGAGTCTTTCATACCCAGCTTGGTGCACAAGGTATGGAAGGTATTGGTGACCTCCGAAACTACTTGGCCCCTCTATTTTTGCATTTTGGTCCATCTCATGTGCTGGTCCTCATAGTTTCCAACGAGGTAATACTGTTCCTTTACCGCATCCACAAAAAATTCCCAAGTGGCCTCGGCCCCATATATTCCAGACTCCTCTGTGGAACTTTTCTCCCAGTAAGTTTCACACCAATGTTTGACATGAGGGAGATATTTAAGGAGTGCGAAGGTGATCTTTTCTTTGTCGAAAAAATTGTGAACGGAGAAATAACCTTCTAGCAGAGTTAACCATTTTTCTAGGCCTTCTGCATCTATCTGTCCTTCATATAAATGAATATCAAAATTAACGTGTACCTTGAAAGGAAAGGTGCCTCCAAAGTGGCCTCTTGATGAATATTCCCTTGCTACTACCGACAGGTGTTGAAGGATGTGGAAAAAATTCTCCATCATTTCGTCCCTCTGTCGCGTGAGAGCTTGCTCAAGCAACAGATTGATAGGATCTTTTGCTCCGTCGTTTTTCTTTCATTCCGCCATTGAGTGTTTCTTGGGTGTGCAAGAGAGATTGTTCTTAAAAGAGACAATGTCGAGACCCAACTTTCTATACTCGAACCTTGTCAGGGACATGCCCTAAAAAATGATCAAGAGCAGCCTGCTCTAATACCTCTGATCTAGAATATTTTCGGCATGAAATGAGAGCGGAGATATAATAAAGAAATGCACAGAGATATCACAGATATTCAATAATATAATAGAAATTTATCAAAGATGCAACCATAAATAAAAATATACAATAATACATGATTTCTATTAATAAAAGAAATGTTCAGAGACTATAAAAATACAGAGTGAAAGACTCGCTAGAATGGTGACAGCTTATCTCTGAGAAGAGATGTGACGACTACTTGCATTCGCAAGAAGATGATTACAATGAGGCTCTGAAGGATTTTTTACAATAAAAAAGAATGCCAAAAACCCTAGACATCCAAAAACCTAACCCTAGGAGATGAAGCGCCAAAAGTCATGTGGGCCCCGTTTGGGTAAGTTAGTACATTAACTTCCCAGGGTGGTAACTTTTGCATACGATCTTAATTTTAGGCGTATGATAGCCTGTTGGAAAGGTATCATCAAGGGGATTCATTTTGGGGCCTCAATAATTCCGCATATTATTATTGAGAAGCTCGATCCTAAAAAAACTTCATTTAGGTCCTGAAAATGACCCCGGAAGTTAAAACTGCTAAAAATAGTAAATTGCCAAAATTGTCAGAAAATTGTCAGAAAATTGTTTTGAGCCAATTGGAAAAGGTGGGTGGCCACTGATATCCACCTATATCAATCCTCCCTCCTTAGGAAGCAATGGTCTCCATTGCGTTGAGTTCCCGGGGGAGAGGTAAAAGTGTTTGCTGAATCTACATCTTGGTGAGTTGCTTGCCTTGTTGGAGACGCCGCGCTACTCAGTTTGTGGAAGTCCATCACGAACCTGTTGAGGCTGAGGTTGTTCAACAAGTTGAGATACATGAGAGGATGGTGTGCAGAAGGAATCTTTTCACTTTTCTACAGCCTTTTCGACCTGCTTCTGTTGGATAGAAGGTGCTTGGGGTGAGGTTGTAGTGGTTGCAGTGTCCTTCTGTTCTTCTTTTGAATATATTGTGAAGAAGCTAAATTTTGCAGTATGAGATACTACCTTGCAACACATTTTAGGTGGAATGGTAGTTAGAACTACCTTTGGTATTCTCTAGAGATGACCCCCCAAAGTAACAATGACACTACAGGGTCGAGACTCATAAACAACATGACGCTTCCACATATATGGCTAGCCCAAGAGAACATCACAGACATCCAGTGGGACAACATAACATAATACCTCGTCCTTGAAGGGATGAATGTTGTATGACAATCGACATTGCTAGCTGACATGGAAATCTCGTCCTTGGCAAAGCCACCCGATGTTGTATGGCTGTGGGTGTGGTGTTGTCGACAATCCCAACTATTTGATGACCTCTGCTGAGATGAGGTTCTTCTGGCTTCCACTATCAACAATAAAATGTAGTCGGGTCCCCTTCAACCACATTTGTGAATGAAAAAGACACTCCCCCTCTTCGAGATCTATTGGTTCTTTTGGTTGAATTGCTGCGGTCGCAACAATAGTAGTGGGATCTGCATCAATGATCTGTCCTTTACCAGTATTTTCAGAATCAGATTCAGAATCAGGGTTTGACTCCTTGTCTTTGATCTCGACCACCAATGACTATTTTGAGCATCATTCATTGGTGTTGTGCCAGGGCATTTTGTTGAAATCACACCATTTTCAGGTATCCTTCTTTGTCTTCCAGTGACCCTTCTTTTATGTGGCTTAGACTAGTTTTCATGAAGCTGTTTGTTAGGGTCGTATTTATCATACTTTGGATGTTGCGGATTTGCAGACCCAAAATCCCATTTGTTCTGGTGCTTAAATTTCTGCTCAATTTTAACAACATATCGATAAGAAACACTGAGTGATGAGATGTCCAGAAAATTCATTTCAGTTTGGATGTATCTGTGTAGAGCCCCACGGTATTTCAGAACCAAATGTCGTTCTGAGTCTTTGATACCTAGCTTGGTGCGCAAGGTATGGAAGGTAACAGTGAACTCTGACACTTCTTGGCCCCTCTCTTTTCGCAGTGTGGTCCATCTCATGTACTAGTCCTAATAGTTGCCAACAGGGTAATAATGTTCCTTTACCGCATCCACAAAACAATCCCAAGTGGGCTCGGCCCCATATATTCCAGAATCCTCTGTGGAACTTTGCTCCTAGTAAGTTTCCCATGAATGTTTGACATGAGGGAGAAATTTAAGGAGTGCGAAGGTGATATTTTCTTTGTCGGAAAAATTGTGAACAAAGAAATCACCTTATAACAGAGTTAACCATTTTTCTAGGGCTTCTGCATCTATCTGTCCTTCAAATACATGAATATCAAAATTAACTTGTACCTTGAAAAGAGAGGTGCCTCCAAAGTGGTTGCTTGATGAACATGTGCCTGCTGCTATCAGCAGGCGTTGAAAGATATGGGAAAAATTCTCCATCATTTCATCCCTTTGTCGTGTGAGAGCTTGCTCAAACAACAAATTGATAGGATCGTCTGCTTCGTTGTTTTTCTTTTCTTCCGCGATTGAGGGTTTCTTGGGTGTGCGAGAGCAATTTTCCTCAAGAGAGACAAGCTCGAGACCCAACTTGTTATACTCGGACCTCGTCGAGGACATGCATTGAAAAATGATCAAGAGCAACCTGCTTTGATACCACTGATCCAGATTATTTTCGGCACGAAATGAGAGCGAAGATATAATAAAGAAATGCATAGAGATATCGAATATATTCAATAATATAACATAAATGTATCATATATGCAACCATACACACATATATATAGTAAGACATGATTTATATTAATGAAAGAAATGTACAGAGACTATAAAAATACAGAGTAAAAGACTCGCTAGAATGGTGGCAGCTTATCTCTAAGAAGAGATGTGATGGCTACTCACATTCGCAAGAAGATGATTACAATGAGGCTCTGAAGACATTTTTACAATAAACAGGAATTCCAAAAAGCCTAGAAATCCAAAAACCTAACCCTAGGAGATGAAGCGCCAAAAGTCATGTGGGCCCCGTTTGGGTAAGTTAGTACATTAACTTCTCGGGGTCATAACTTTTGCATACGATTTCTGTTTTAGGCATATGATAGCCCATTGGAAATGCATCGTTGAGGAGATTGATTTTGGGGCTTAAAATATTCTATAGGATATCATTGAGAAGCTCGATCCTGAAAAACCTTCATTTAGGCCCTCAAAATGGCCCCAGAAGTTAAAACTGCTAAAAATAGTAAATTGCCAAAATTGCCAAAAAACTGTTTTGAGCCAGTTGGAAAAGGTGAGTGGCCACCGATATCCACCTGGATCACATTTTGAACATGAGTCTACAAAAAAAAAAAAAAAGTGTTAAGAGTAAACTTTGTTCTTTATTGACCTCAATTCATTCTTTCTAGATTTTAACTCTTAAAGCTCTATTTGATTGACCTAATAACCTAGTACAAGTAATTCAAAAAGTACGTCATAGATTTAAAGTGGAGAGAGTAGAGTAGTTTCTTCCTTAAACTCCAAACTCGATTTCATGAGTCAAGAGGAGAGCTCCTAAACGAATAAAAATACATCTAAAATAACATAGTCCAAAAACCCTTTTACTTCCACATATAGCACACTACCATGTTTCCATCCTAGATCATATAGAACACTACAATGTTTCTATCCTAGATATGTTAATTACATATACTGTTTAACCAAACTAAAATGCTTAGCCATTTTTCTGTTTTAAGAAGGGCGTCAAAATGCTCAGCCATTTTTCTGTTTTAACAAGGGCATCAATCACAACGAAAAAAAATATATTGTGGAATATTGCACGTAGACAAATTCCTTTTGGATATAAAAAATGTTGAGTCTGCAGCTTACAGATGCTCTTAGAAGCCTTTTGGACACCATTTATATCGCCTTCGTAGTTATGTTGTGGCAACCAACTTCACAACCTTTATTAATGGATAAAAGTAAGGTGTTGTCTAACTGTTTTATATTTTTTCTTTGCTTCTTAGAATCGTGTATCTTTTTTTTTTTTTGTAACTGAGTTTGAGAATCTGTATTACTAAAGGGGGGTAATGATACAAAAAAGGGGGATTCCCTGACCTGCCAAAATGCAAACCACGCCAGGGATTCCCGAGTTGTGTTCTTTGAAATAGGAATGGGGTAGGGCTGGAATGACACCCTGGGAAACCAACCCAATCCTACCATATCCTGTTTTTACCCATATAAGTGCAACATACAAGAAAAGGATAAACAAAATTACAGTAACATAAGTTGAGATTGGCATAGGACTGACCCGACTGACTTGATAATAGACTAACTAGACATTAATCTAGGATGATGATATTTTTCTTTCCTTCATCCGTCGTGCCTTTTTTCTCTTCCTTTTGGGGGACTGTGCGAGTCTTTCTGATATGTGTTGGTGCTCCTTTCCCGTCGGCTGGCGTGATGTCCATGTGATGGATGTAGCATAGGTAGAGGTGGAATTGGGCAGCCAATCATTCCATCTTGGCTTTCTGGTCCATCTCAACCTCAGTTAGCAGTCTGGTAGTGTTCTCCATACTACTGAGGTGCCTCAAGATTGTTGGTTGTGGAGCCTGATTATCTTCTTGATGCAGAGGTCCTTGCTTTCAGCCGTTTTTATACCCCATGAAGTATTTACACCTCAGAAGT
>ML796647.1:155821-196440 GCA_009831015.1 Picea engelmannii
AAACATTGCATATTTTAAACACGTGTTTTTCTACACCTTGTATCTATCTTAATTTTTACTTAAAAGTAAAATCTAAAAATACCCTTTTGACGAGAACATTTTAACAATTATGAATATAATTTTTCCATAATTTTCCGTTGTGTGTTTTTAGAGATACGGTTTTTTCATTTCACCAAATCATAATCTCACCTAAAAATATTATGTAGTGATTCTTTTATAAAATTAAATAAAATTAGATAAAAACAATGAAAATGAAAACAAATTATACCCAATGAAAGTAGATTCAATTTTAAAAATGTTGGTATCAATTCTCAAACTAAATTCTGAGTATTTGTAGGAGTCCGCTACCTCCAAAGATGAAGTAAGATGGAGAGAATTTGCAGTTTCCTGCAAACAGTCCCATTTTCAAGTTTTCGGCCGAAATATTCTTTGGGCCGAAACCTAGTTTTTAACGGAATCCGTTAAAAATAAACGTTTCAGCCGAGAAGTATTTCGGCCGAAATATTCTTACCACGGGAAAATAATTCATCCAAAAAAATTGTACACGAATTTTGAGGGCACCGTTAAATTTGACGTGAAAATTTTTGGCCGAAAGAAAAATTTGTTCGGCCGAAAAATTGCCGCTAGAAATTTTGGAGACCCGATTGTCACGAAAGTGTTACCCAGATTCATGATTTTACCCCACTGTAAATTGGGATTCACCAACAACTCATTGATTTTGAGTAAATTGATATGATTCATTGTTGGATGGTAGATTGAATATTTTCCTTATTCTTTCTGGAGTTTTTTAGATTCATTTCTATTCCAATTTTCCCCAATGCCTCTGAGATATTATTTTCTTCAAATTCAATCAGCTTTTTTATCTATAGAAGATAATGCCTCCAGACAAGCCTCCTTTGCATCTCTGGCAAGTTTCTTGCCTTCTTCCAGATTTGTTTCCCAGACTTCTACGACCATTTCTCCCTTCACTTGTTCATAATGTGAGAAAGGGGCTAGACCAAGGATATTAGCTTTCTACCTCCATATGATAAATTCTTGAAACTTAGACCTAGATGCACATGCATATTTTTCCTTGACATAAATACTTTTCAGAGAAAGGTTTGTTTCCTGATAGAACTTCTGAATAGTATCCACCTTATGATATAACTCATGCTGGAAAAATTCCATCTTCTCATTGATTTATGGTGCTTGTGTTTTGAAGGTAGTAATGTCTATTGTTGTGTTCTATGTTAGGGCCAATTTGGCCTGCAACTGTTCTATCAAATTATCCCGCTGAGTGATCAAACCTTTGCTAGTCTGTGAACTCTAGTAGATCAGTTCTATTTTATCCTGTAACTTCTTCATATGATGTTGATAATTAGCCTTGATTTGTTCAATGTCCTAATTCATCTTACTTCTAATAGTCTGTTTTGTTTGTGTATCTCATTCTGTAATTGCTCCACCAAGAGACATTTATGTTGCAGTTGTTTGGTTAAATTTTCCACTGACCATTGGTTGGCAGTGACAAAAGTCCCTACTGAATTTGCAACTTCCTTTGCAAACTTAGGATCATCTTGGTCTTTCCCATCATATACCAATATTTTCCTTTTAGTGACTACTCGATCCTTTTACTGAGATTCTCTTTTTACAATAGCTTTTCATTTCTTGATGAAAAATAAACTTAGGGAGGCATTTCTTCAGGCAAGATAGGAGTAAGCTCACCTACATGAATGAGCTCTGAACTAGGATTTCCAAAACTAGTCTATGAAGGGGTTAATGATGGAATAGGAGAAATAATTGTTGTGGAATGTTCTAGACCTATTGTATTTGTGGTGCCAGTAGGAGTAGATGGTGTTGAGTGAGGAACAACTTGTCCCTGATTCAAGAAAGCTTCAAACTGGGCTAATATTTGCTGATCATTTAGACCTAGCAATGATGATTTTATTTCTTTAAATAACCCTTCTGAACTTTTCAGGACTTCTTCAGATTTGTTCTTAGTGGAGAAACTTGGCTCAGATCCGGCGGGTTTAGGTTCTCGTGAAGATGTCATGGGTTTTGACTCTCCTTCCAAGATCTTAGGCAAACTCTTTCGTCTATGATTTTGGAAGCTAAGGAAGCCAGCCTATTGGTCAGGAGGTAGAGTCTGGAATCTACTTTGAACTTCATCATAGGATATAACTCCCTTGAACATCTCATCATAAGGAGAATCCTCATGTATGTATCGTTTCATGTTGTATTGATACAAATGATTTTCTACAGTTTTGTGTGAATCATTTCTCTTGAATTCGATGTCAATTAATTTGACATCTTCCAGGGCTACAACCTCAACTTTGGAATGACCAAAATCTAACAATGTGAACATACCAACTTGAATGGGGAAAGTTGGCCATACCTTTATCCGAGCTACTTTCAAATCCTTGGTGATACCTCCTGCTACTGTTTGGTATGCCACTTCTCTTCACACCAGCCTGTCAAGTAAAAAATGTGGAAGGGCATGAGGAGGAACGAAACAACCAAATACTCTAATGTAGGATAAATTCTCCTCGATGAACCAGTTTGCAAGTGTGACTAAGTTTCCCATAATCCTTTCTGAAATCCTGGGCGGTGGGTGGCCATAGATAGCTATATGAATAGGGACCACTATGTTGTGACATATTTCGTAAAAGAAATATTTGGCGTTTTCTTCCCATAATTTGGAGTGGTAGAAATGTATTGGCTCAGAACTAGCCGGGGTCCAACTCCAGTTCATTAGGGGGAATGGGGTCATGAAACACATGGCATCCATGATATATACAGACATGTAAAACGGAGCAGGTTTCCCTTTTGATTTAAATGATTGATCCTCAACAATTTCCTAGGCCAGTTTATCATATAGCATTTTATCCCAATTGAAGGTATAATCCTCGGCTACTTCATTCGTTATGGCTACCCACTCAACTGAAAAATGTGCAAGGTTCTTTTTCCCAAATAGACAATAGAGAATCATGGCTATATATAACATATGTGCATCTAAGGACGAAATGGAATACATACCATGAGCG
The DNA here is from genome assembly GCA_009831015.1 of Picea engelmannii. NCBI lineage: Eukaryota > Viridiplantae > Streptophyta > Pinopsida > Pinales > Pinaceae > Picea > Picea engelmannii. Next base: position 158,842 of record ML796647.1, read on the forward strand.
TCGGACATGAATTTATCCGAATGTCCCCACTATGACTTGATTATATCATGGCCATTTCTATTGTATTGAGTGCATTCTTTTCTCTCAAAATCTAGGAGAAATGTTGCATTGTAAGTATATTTGAGTGTAGGAGAAAGATTATACATTACTTGTAGATTGTCCGATCAAAAAGAGACTACGGAGTTCTGCTGGTGGTTGATGACGCTTTTGGTTTGAATGTCGACGTGTTCCAAAGCCTAATTTATCATATCATTGTAGGGTATAATTCTAGGCCGTGTAACAATCTTGTGCAGTTCTCACTGTGCTACCAATATAAGCTTGGCTGAAAAGGACTTGTCATCTTCCTCAGCAGAGTCGTCTGGAAAATTAATAATCTCATGCTCTAAGATATCATAAACCTACTTCCAAGACTTAATGGAATCCATAACTTGCAGAGTTGTGTCTGATAGAAAGTTTGCATTTGGATTGGAATCATCACCTGATGCATCAAGCTTCCTTGCAGCTTTTCGTGGCACCATAATCCTTAAGAAAATAAAATTAGCCTGCCTGTAACAAGAGAAGTCTGTAAGCTCTTCATTGAATGAAAAAATGCTAATTGCAAATGGTAAAATGATTTTGAAATTTGAAGTGTTTTATTCATAAAGTCTATCGATCTTCGTATAGATCTACTGACGAAGAATTTATTAAAAACTTAATGTAATTTATTACCTGGCGATTTCCAATCGTTATTGAAACCATTAACCTTAGTCAATCATAAATGTCATTAATACTTTGACAGTTCAACGTTTGGAAGTTTTGATTATGACAGGGTAGAAATTTCTTGAAGGTTGAATTCATGGAGAAGTTAATCTCTGAGCAATCGCTTTTATGTTTTAATTAATCATGTTTTAAAGGGAAACTTGTTATCCTTAAGTAATTCAGAAGTTCGATATTCAGAGGTTTTGGATGAAAGATGATAGAAATCCTCCGAAGGCCTAATTTCTGAATTCATTAATTAAGACTTAATCATGATTAATTAAAGTTTTTAACCGTTTTATTTATTCTTTGAAACACGTTTTTATCTTTTTTGTAATATCCAATGTTTTTGTGCTTTGATACTTCAGCGGTTGTAAACTCAATCTTTATTTAAAACTTCCGAAGGGAAAACTATCAAAGTGACGTGGAAAAGATGATGTCATTCTTGATGATGTGTCAAGAAAGGATAGGTGACATGGTTCACCTGAAATCACATGAATCATCTAACGGAAATGTTGAAAATAAGTGCCACATGTCAGCCCAAGAAAATATTTTAAAAGACACGTGTCCTATGACTCATCCGTAAGTCCTTTAGAAATTATCATGAGGAATGATCTTCAAGACTTTGGATTTTCAGGGTTTTTGTTGTTTAGATTTGTTGGGATACCCAAAGAGCGAAGCTCCAAAGCAACCATTAAAGATTTTCTTTTAAAACTCAGGCAACTTCTACACTTTGGAGATCATTAGAACCGTTCGATCAACTTAGAGTAACTCATCGACAATTGATATTGTAAGCACCTTATTGATATATAACAACCAATGGATTTATTTTTAAATTAAAAGACATTTCCCTAAGTTTTTTCCTTTTTTGGGCAAATTTTTTATTTCTAAGAGGCAAAATCAAAAGTATAAAAGATAAAAATTCTAAGTGTTCTAACATAGGCTCCATTTGGGGATTGTGGCTCCCTGTGAGGCACAAAAGAACAGTAGACCAATTGCCTTTATTGGGTGAATGGAGTCATTATTGCTTTTTTGAAAAACATTTTCTGGTTTTATTTAAAAATTAATCATTCATAGAAAAATGAACTCATCCTAATCCGAAATATTCAAAACATACTTAATGGTTGATCTCAAGTTAGGCTACTAAAAATTTCCTTTTCTTAAAATTGATTTCAGAATTTTTTAAGATAATCAAAATAAATTTAACTAAAATATCAGGCTCTGACCGACTTTGTTCGCTTCAAGGTTAAAGTGATGAAACATATTTATTTAGGGAACCCCTAGTTTGTTTAGGATGTAAAAATCATCGGAAAGAAAACTAGATAACATAATATGATATAAAGATATGTATGACAGCCTTATAGATATCATAGATATTGGTTCAATGCTAGTGAGCCTATTCAATACCCCGATGAAGTTATCTACTTCTCCCATTGAATTTCCTTTCACCACTTCAATTAACAAAATTGTGTTTCACTGAGATGAGGGCAATCAATATACGAATTTCCTTTCATCATCTCTTTTGGACAAGATGGGGGAAATCGAATTATGAATTTCCTTTCACCATCTGTCTTATATTTTAATATTTCGAAGTGGGGGCAATCAATTTGTATGTAACATACAAGGGATGATATCTTTTAAAAATATTTAAAATGAAAAGAAGGTCTGTCAACAATTTTAAGAATACTCTGAGACCAACTCTCTTCCAATTTTCAATACACCTTTGCCTATAGGAGAAAATTTTGGGAATCTTTAATCATTTCAGGGATAAACCTTGAGTGAATTTTTCAGTTTAAAATCTGATATCAGAGCTAAAATTATGAGGATTATCCAAGACATACTTTTTCAATTAAAATCAAAGGAACATAAATATTTTCGCCTAATCTTGTTTGAAAATATGCTTTAAGTTTTCAGAGTCAAGGTAAGTCTCTTTATTTCTATGAAGACTAAAAAGTATGAGAAAGAAGAAAGAAACTCTGAAATGGAAGGAACTTGGGAGAGGTGAAAATAACCAAATCAAGGATTCAGAGGATCTGAATCAGAATGTCCTAATCCCACACAAGCTTGTGTATTAAGTTCAAATTTCTTTCGAGTTTATTTATTATTATTTTTATTTTTTATATTAGAGATGGATTTAAAATTCATCAGCATGGCACTTCAAGTTATAATTTTACACATCTCTAATTTTTAGGTCAGGTGATAATATCATCATGAGATAAACTTCCTTTGCATTTATTTCAATCATTTTTTTTTTAATTTTATTTGGACTACAAGAGGAGTAGGAACTCATACCTTATTTTCCTTTTGAATTTTTAGCAATACATATTATGGATGAATTCATGAAGGTGGGTAACACTTTTGTGAGAATTGAGTCTCCAAAATTCCAAAAGACATTTTTTCGGCCAAAAATCCTATTTTTTCTGCCGAACCTTTGAACATCAAATCGAACAATATCGTGACGATGCCCTCGATTTTTGTGTACAATTTTAGCCGAACAGATATTTTTCATCCGATAACATCTTTTCGGCTGAATGATATTCCGACTGAAATAATCTTTCGCCCGAAAGAACTTTTCGGCCGAATGATATTCTGGTTGAAATAATATTTCGCCCGAAAGAACTTTTCAGCCGAAAGAAACTTTCGGCCTAAAGATATTTCGACTGACAAACGGTTTATATATTACCCGCACATCACGCTGCTATAGTTTTTGCGAATTGTTAGTTAGTTCATATTGTTTTGTGTTGGTGATACCGTTTGGTGTTGGTGATACTATTTGGTGTTTGGTGTTGCACGTCATTGCTGCGAGCAGGCAGTTTGATGGACATTGGAGCAATGGGTGGGAGGACTTTGGAGCTATGGGCGGGAAAACGTTGGAGCTATGGGAATTCGGTCTACGTACATTTAGATTAGGAAATTTTATTTTTTAGGTAAAAATTAGAATTTATAATTTATTTTTAGATTTTTGACTGGGTCTTATTCATCCCTGTCCATGTATAGTGACAAGACCAAATTCGGGCCTGTCCCTGTACATGGACAGGGCCTAATATGGCCCTATCCCTTAGCTTAGTAAATACTATGTGTTACACTATGACCATTACAAAATTTAGAATTTAAATTATGTTTACATTTTAAATTTTTAGGAAATTTAAATTTTTAGTTAAAAATTAGAATTTAGAATTTTTTTTTAGAATGTTGACAGGGCCTTATTCGGCCCTATACTTTAGCTTAGTAAAGTCTATGTGTTACACTATGACCATTACAGAATTTATAATTTAAATTATGTTTAAATTTTAAATTTTTAGTTAAAAATTAGAATTTAGAATTTTTGTTTAGAATGTTGACAAGGCCTTATTCGACCCTGTCCATGTACAGGGACATGTCTGAATTCATGCCTGTCCCTATACATTTACAAGGATGAATATGGCCCTGTCCATGTACAAGGACATGCCCGAATTCGGGCCTATCCTTGTACATGGATAAGGCCATATTCGACCATGTCCCTTAGCTTAGTAAAGGCTATGTGTTACACTATGACCATTATAGACTAATACATGGTTACGATAAATGTATACTGATCAATGGTAATCATTCTAATCACTTGCTTGTTTATATGATAGTTACGATCATGCCTGTTATATTAATTTCATGTTAGTAAGGGCTATGTTCTCCTGTTCAACTTAACCAATCTCTTACCTATGATATGCTTAAGCTTCATATTTTTTGTCCTTATTGAAATCCATAACTATCTGCGCTTTATCTGAATAAGGTGTACACACCATATACGCAGTTTCCCTAATAAAGTGTATATAACTAAAATAAATACCAATGTTGATAATAATCAAAGCATTTAAGCTATCGTAATAACAACTTTATCTCAACTAATATGAAACACACCATGTATAGCTCTATGCTCTCTTGTTGTAATTTAAAGTACAAGCTATAGTGTGACTTATAATTATATGTTAGTATTACTTCCATTAATGTTTATTCTAGTGAACAAAGTAACATCTAGCACATAATAGGAGTCAATTTGGCAGGTATAGGTGATAGACATGAACTAATCCCATTACAACTAACATGGACATACTTCTTATATGGTATAAATACTAGTAATACCAAACTCGAGGAGTTATCTGAGATTTACTAGTAAATATGGTAACATATGAACAAGGGGAATCGATATGCATACTCTGATACAAGGTGGTATAGATAATAGCCATAGTATTCCATGGAGATCATACAGAGATTAGTGGCCTATACCTTAGACTCATACTCTACACTCTTAACTATATCGTAATATTCACATAGCTCATACGGGTAAGATATGAAGCTGATTCCATTGCTTTAGCTCTCTCTTAATTAGAGTAAGTAAAACCCATATGTATTGGATAAGAGTATACCCTTTGTAAGACCCTTGTTAATGATGCTACTAGTATAGTTATAGTGTTTCTTATAGTAATATCTCTATTTACACTATTCAATACGAGTAATAAGGATAAGGAATCTCACAACATATGATAGTTATAACATGTGGAATTGATATAGAAGAGTACTGGTCACTATGCTCATATAACTAGGATCGATAGTAATACAGTGTGACCATGACTATGATTATATTGCATAAATATGATAGGTATCTGCTTCTATTAGCTTATGATCTTTAACTATCCTATGCCTAATCTTATTCCATTGTAATTCCATGAATCATTTGTATTACTTGGAGCTAAGTTGGGAATCACTCCTAGTTATAGTGTACATATTATTCTATCAATACAGTTAGTTTACATGATAGAGAAAGAGTGTGAACAATGAATTTACTTGGATATGTGTAATATTCAAGTTTAACCCTATGCTAATCTATAATGCATTCTGTAATTAGTAAGGATCAAGCATACTATGTACAACTTATCAGGGTTACTTACTTGTTACGCTTCCATAATTAGCTAGTATGAAGCTTTCTGTATTATCACATTATCAAGGGTAATCATTCTATTCATAACAATGAGCTATAATACAGTGAACATACAATAATCATAGACTATCTAAATCATAGAAGAATTACCATTAGTTAATACAGATCCATATTACATATATAGGTAATGGTATACATCTTTTCATACATATATTACTAATATATCATGACATATATAGTATCTAATCTTTTAGTAATAGACGTGATTACAAGACCATCTTTAATCCGAGTTACAATACCATGTATTCTCCCTATAAGTATATGCTTCCCATTAATTACATCATAGTGATTAGTGCATTAGCTAGTCTAACAAGATCAATATCATGGAAATAATAGGGATAATGTAAGTGTATAGAAACATGAATCAAACATGTTGTAATCATACCAGCTAACTATATAGGGTTGAACATGATGACATAATGAGTTAATATGATATGAGACCACAACAAGCCCTGTGAACAAACTGAATTACACTACATTCTTTGCTTATAAGTAATGCCATCATGTTTGGTACATTATGACATTGATGTTGCCTTCTTATTGATTAGGGTCCTACTCCTAGTATAGGATATGAATAAGACCTATACTGGTTGTGCTCATATGTTACAGGTATACACTTCTTATACCTTTTCATATTTATGGGATTGGTTCTAACTGAGTACTAATACAAATACAACAACAACCTTTGCATTCAACTTATGATACTCTACTCTATGCTTATATGATCTCAACATAATATAAGGTTATGACTCATACAAGAAGCTTTGTTCATGTTCTATGATGTGTAACAAGGATAAGTATAAGCATAATATAGATAGTATTGAATCCATAGTAATAACTAAGAGTAATACATAGCTAAACTGATGTGTGTTTGATATGTTGTTATCCTTATTTGAGCTTACTGTATCTCCATATTAAGCTTACATAAATAACATGAGCTATGAACATAATCATAATCCAGTAATGTTTGAATATGATGAATACAGTCGTATAAGAAACTTTATATATAATGAATCAGTGTTGTATTGAGAATCATTGCCTTTGTTTCAACATAACATAACTTAGTTTGATCTGTAATCAAGCATTGTAACCTATCTAGAAGCAAAACATAATCACAATCTATGGCCTATTCCCTCCATTCATGTTATATTGTCATAGCATCTTCAATCTTGGTTAACTCTATACCAGTGTAATCCAATATTCATTGCACTACTAATATGATAGATTCATTGTTTCCAACTTTATGTACTATTGATTAGGATGAATTTGGGATTTTCCCTATACATGGATAGACCTGAATTCAGGCATATCACTCTACATGGATAGGGGTCGTATTTGGCCCTGTCCATGTACATGGATAATTGAAACTAGAAAATCTTGAATGATCTTGTGCTTATATGTCCCATATAGTATTATTACTTTTCTGCATATTGGAAAAATTATATAAAATTTAGATTCCCATCTCCTTGACCCAACAAAGTAGATCAACTCTTTTTCCTCCACTTTTTTTCTTCCCTTTCCAACAATTCATTTTCGCACTTTCTAACCTTTTAATGTCAATAAGTCACGTTCAAAGAAGATCCCATTGGAATTGGCCTCTTAAATGTGGCTTCTCTAATTTTCTACTACTATGAGAACATTTTGTTTTGAGTTGTTAAAATTTTAAGTTTGACCATTCCATAGTCACCCATTACATTGAGCTTATGTCAAAATGTTGTACATATTAGGTAAAGAGATATGTGTTATAAACAGGTCCATAGGGTTACAATTAACCTCTTTTATAAAGAGTTAATGTATGCGTTCTAGCTTATTATGACAACACTTATTTGTTAATCAACTTCATAGTGATTACAGTTTACATATCACAAATTTTAGATTAAATATTTTAGATTTTAGTATTAAATTGTTAGTTAGATTTTATATTTTATATTTTATAGTCTTAGAGTGTTGACATGGGCATATTTGACCCTGTACATGTACAAGGACATGCCCGAATAAGGGCATGTCCCTGTACATGGACGAGGTTGAATATGGCCCTATCCATGTACATGGACAAGCTTGAATTTTGGCTTGTCCATGTACATGGACATGGAAATTCAGGCATGTCCCTGTACATGGACATGGCCAAAAATAGCCCTATCCATGTACATGGACATGCATGAATTTGGGTCTGTCCTTGTACATGGACAAGGTCGAATATGTTAAGAATTGCATGCTTGTTGTATCTGTCAATCAGAATATTCCCTTGTCCATGTACAGAGATGGGCCCTAATTTGGGCATGTCCCTGTACATGGACATGGCCATATTTCGATTGACATTGGTGCTGAGGGAGGGAAGACATTGGTGCTGAGGGCGGACGAACATTGGTGTTGTGGGTGTTTGGTTTAGAATAATTTTAAATTTTATGATTTAAATAGTTAGTGTTAGTATTCTCTCTCGGGATGGTTCATGAGACCTAGGAGTAGTTAGTGTTATTTTATGATTTAAATGGTTAATGTTATTTTATGATTTAAGTACCAAGTTGAGATAATGTATGATTTTTTTCTCTCCTGGGATAGTCCATGAGACCTAGGAGTAGTTAAGAAGAGCATGATCACATTATTGATCTTTCTTTTATGCTAGGATGATAAAAGCTTATAAGTAAATATCATGGGAATCATGTGGGCATTTTTCCATTAAATAAGAACTTAATTCTTGACTTTGTTTTGAAGTCAACCATGCTTGACTTACGCTCCCTTTAATTGTTGTGTGGGTTTTTGGTTTTGTGCTTTACCTAAAGAAAGTTAGTCGCCTTGACTTTGGAAGAATTTAATTGTTGACTTTGTGTTGAAACCACCTTTGCTTGAGTTATGCCCCCCTTAATTGTTGTGTGAGTTTTTGGTTTTGTTCTTTTCTTTTTCCTAAAGAACTTTGGATCCCTTCTCTTGACTTGTTTTTTTTCTTGTTGATTTTTATGATTTAACAATAAATATTTTATGTTATAAACTATTATTTGTTTAAATTATTTAATTATCTAATTTTGTGGCTACAACCCCTCTAGGATAGTTTTTCTTGGTCTTTTCCATCTTGCTAGAGATCTCTTCTTGGTTATTGTTTGGGGATTTTGGTTCTACTTGTTGTTATCGCCCTCCTCATTTTTTTGCTAGTGTCACCCTCTTTATCTTCTTGCTAATGCCACCTTGTGTATGTTGTCATTTTCTTCTATTGTTGGTGCCACTTGTGTATGTTGTTGGTTAGTCTATTGATATTTTACCCTAAAAGTTCTTCTTGGCAATTTGTTCTGTGTGTCATGATGAGATCTGCCCCGAGGGTTTGATCAATGATCCCTTGAAGCTTTTTTTTGATCATATATTTAAGAGGATAGCAACAACATATCATGTAATATTGTTTCTTGTTTTAGTTTTAAGTTAATGTTTTGTCAGTGATTGTTTTTGTCAATGATAGTAAAAAATATAGTTGTTCTAGTTTTTTCAATATATGTCTGCGATTCTTTGAAGTTGTCATAAATGCTTAAATGCTTGTGTTATAAATTTAGTATTTTCATTTAATGTTTTTATAACTTATGAAATTTCATATTCATGAATTTTCAAAGGATAGATATTGAGGCGAGATTTTGAGACAAGAGTCTCCAAACATTCCTCGCAAACACTCTAGGCTATCCCAAGAAGGAAGAAGAGGAACCTTGTCTTCGACTGAGACTCCAAGTGACCAACGAAAATCTAGTCAGAGGAGGAGATTATCAAATGAGTATCTGAATAGATAGGCTTGAGAATGTGCTCAAACAAGTGCTATGGATGCATTCTTCTTAGAGAGGTTGCACATTGATACTTCTACACCTAAGAATATAGGGAATACATCAGGACAAAAGAATATTTTTGGTAATTTTCTTTGATTTTGTATTTTTTTGTATTTATGTTTTTTATTTATTTATTTTATTTTTATGTTAAATTATGTCAAGTTAAATGTTGTAATTACTTTCAAATGTGTGTATAGACAATGCATTTAGTGCGAGGGAAGACAATGAAAGAGAGAGTGGGTATCACGAAGATTCTAATGTTGGTGAAGAGGGTGAAGGTGAATTTAGGAGGGAACGTTATCAAGAAACATAAGATTACATGCCTACGCCCACCTATCATTTGGATGTTGGTGATGAGATTCCCTTAGAAGGGATTACTAAAGCAATGACCCTTGAGTGATGCTTAGGTGTTAAAAGTAGGTTGGAACACGATTTGAGGAGTTTGGATCTCCCTCGGGAGAGTAAAAAAAACTTGGAGATTGTTTTGCATTCATTGCAAAACTTTATGGATGAATATCAAAAGATGGGGCCAACCACTCACAGTTTTATCGATCTGATGAGGAGGCGAAAGTCAGAGGTGATGGGACCTGATAAATGAGACGTAATAAAAAATCATTTTTTAAAAGAAAACGCTATTTCTATGTTCAATTTCAAATATGGTCCAAAGTAAAAAATGTTGAAGGTGAAATATTTTAAGTACCCCAACATAGCAGGACATCTGTATAATAGATTTTTGGCAGCATATGGGAAATTTTTGTGGAATGATGAGGTTCCACATTATTTTGCTAGACACTTTTATGCAGATTTTTTCATGGACATGCACCCTGATTATACTACTCTACCATCCGATTATTATGGGTTTGGTAAAAGATAAACATATGATCGAAAATGGGCATATCGAAATGCGACATTGCAGAGGCCTCCACGAACTTTAGTATCTCACCCAACAGAGGCATTTGTTTCACATTCAGATTTGTGAGCTTCATCAGAAGTTGGCAAATATGCTAGGAATGCAATCGGGGAAAATTTGGAATTGATTTTTTATGGTGTTGATGTTGGTTTGAACCATCAGTGAGCAGAAGCTACTTCTCAAGCCATTTTTGTTTATAAAACATATGTGGAGTTAGAAAACATGTCAGTAGGAGATCTTAAGGAGTATGCAAATTTTTTCCGTGATGGTTGGAAGGAGGTCATTCAGAATGATGAACCGAACAATAGATTGATATGTGTTCTAGTTAGTAAACGTTTTACATATTTTATGATAGTTTACTTCTAATTCTATATTTAGATACATATCATTGTATATATAAAAATAATTGAGTTGTTATTGTCATTAATTGCAGTTTGGAGATATGTTAAATGAATCTCCAGTAAATAGGGGACTTGATTCCACAAGTTTAAATTTGGATGGGTTGAATGAGGTATGTGATTTCTAATATCCACAGATGAACACTTTAGTTGTCCAATCTCCATTCTTTTGAATAAAATCAACAACATGACATTTATAATTTTGTATAAATGTGAATACATTGAATCCTAGATTTAGTTCTTAGCTGTGTTGTTCACATATCCCTATTCCATCTCCTACTACTTGGGAAGGTTTGTCTCAATTCTCATTGGGAGAGTTTGAAGAGGGTGGGAGTTCACAGGTATCATTGCATGTTGAAAACAAATTTAGTTATATATTAAAATTGCAAATTGTCATTTAAATTATTAATTTAAAAGAAGAATGTCTTAAACAATATTTAATTTATTGAATCATAGGTTGGCACATCATAGGCATTACATGTTTCAAAATTTAAAACTACAATTTAATGTGTTAAAATCATTTAAATTTAATTTTCAAATTTTAAATGTGTTATATAGGGCAATGTGGAGAAGAGAGTACGTGAGAATGTGCTTGAACAAAATGTGGAGAAAAAAGTGTGGGATATTGGGATTGAGGAGGAAACATCCATACCTAGGAAGGATGTGTCTATTCATGATGATTCATAAGTGTATGTTCATTGCACATTAGCGAGTTTTAATTTTCTTTTATGTTGGATTTTTATATAAAAGTGTTCAAGTTTATTTTTGTTGAATAAGCTTATATTTTTTATTTTTTTCAAATTTTTGTTTTCTCAAATTTTTAGTTTAGCCTTTCATATTCAAAGGGTTACTAAAATAGTGTCTATATAAATTTTCAACGCTTTGATCAATTATTTTGAAATATATAGAACCCCTAGATATAAGATTCTCATTTTCTTAAATGGTACATTCAAGATTATTTATGTTTAGATCATGATGAAGACCTAATTTTGAAATTGAACATTTGATTATTTTAGAACATACTCTATCCCACATCAGAAAATGGTAAGTTTCTAAATTTTCTTCGATTGCATTCCTTGCCTTCTCTTCCAAGAATGGCATAGTATGGACATTCGTGTTTTCTGCATACAACGAAGTGAATTCCTTCTTGTTAGGGTATTTTCAAACTCTTAACTAAATTGGTTACTAACCACAAAAACCAACATTCAAGTAGATTTTCAAATAAGCTATGTATGTGCACGATCTCACTTATGTTTAGATTATGACGAAGGAATATTTCAAAGAGCATTTGATTATATGTAATATGAATACATCATAAAAATGAAAGATTTAAATGGTTTTTGAAGAATAACTTAATATATGTGCAGATTTGTGTTTTCTTCATGTACATGAAAGATTATATGAGAACATATATTCCACTGTAGAAAGAGGAGATAATTATTTTTTGGAAGAATGGTTTTTAAAATGGAGATTTGTGAACTTTCATAGATATAAGTAATTTCTTGGAAGAATGGCTTAATATGGATATTTATAAGTCCTTTAATTTGTTTCATAGATATAAGTAATTTCTTGGAAGAATGGTTTAATATGAAGATTTATGATTTCTTTAATTTGAAAGGGAATTTGAGGGCATTTGATTATATGAGAACATCCATTCCACTGCAGAAGAGGAGAGAAGTATTTTACTGCTGAGGAGATAAGTATTTTATTGCTGAGTAAATAAGATCACCTGGCATGAGAATTTCACCTGAAGGATTTGAGACTTTATCCACAATGAGATAAGTATTTTATTGGAATAATGAATTAATATGGAGATTTGTGAACTTTCTGCATACATAACTATATTTATTTTCAGACTCTGAACACAAAAATTGGTTACCAATAACACAATTTTTCTATTTAATTTTTTTTGAGATTTTACAAATTGTTTAAATCATGTATACTGAATGTGGAGAGTAATTATTTTGGAAGTTTTGAAACTTTGTGATGGAAGTTTGGTTTAAAAAAAGTTCCCAAAAAGTGTGATAAAAAGAAAGGGATAATCTTAAATATGTAGAAGTCTGGTTGGTTATGTTATTATTTATTATTGTTTATTTATTTATTATTGTTTTTTATTGTTACAGATGTGTACATTATATTTGGTGGAAATGAGTATGTTGGAAGATGAGACTTAACTCTTTTGGTATGTATGTCAACTTTGTTTTAATCAAAACTTGTTTTATTTATATAAAATGGTACATGTGTACATTTTATTTTAAATTTGTACATATATTTTATTGTAAATTTTGAAATTGACAAATGTTTTCTTTTGTAGGTATGAAGTGATCCATCTTAAAGCGATGGCTTAGTTTCCAGAATTTTGGAGTTAAATGTCTTAGTTTTTGTTATCATCCTAAAATGGATGTGGAACCTATGTATTTGGCGGTATATATATATTTAATATTTTTGGAACTCAAAATATCAATTTATTGTTTCATATTTGATTTCTCTTATATTGTTTATGATGGTGGAATACATTGTTTATTGTTTCATCTTTGAGAAATATCTTATATTGTTTATGGTGGTGAAACTTATATTGTTTATGATGGTGAAATGTATTGTTTATTCATTAATAAATAGACAATAGCTTATAATTGGAATTTTTATGATGGTGAAAGGATAATTTATGTTTTATGGGCAACAACTTATAATTTCAGCATGTTTTCTTCATCTTTGGTTCGTGTCAACTCGCCTTAAATTCATTTCCATCCCTCCTTTCCCTTGTTTCTTCTCGGTGCCAAGGCAAAGGGGAAAATCCAAGAGAGGGGATGCGTGGTATAGCTCACAGGGGCGAGGACGAAAAAACACTACAGACTTACCTCCGCCTACAACTCATTCCTCCACCCTGGATATCCCTCCTCTGTCCTCCCTGTGGGCCTACAGAGTGGAGTGGTTTGAAAACATGGGTAATTCACTCAGCTTCGCACCTGAGCTCAACCCGAAAGCGTCGTCCATACACTAGCCTCCCTCCCGCCTGCCTTCTTCGTATGCTCTCCCTAGCACGACTACCCCCTTCACTTCTTTTTCCTTCCCCCAAAATTTTTCTGCCACCCCCCACACTTCTTCCGTAGTTCCACCACCACCACCTTCACGTCCTCTTCCACCCCACTTTCTCCTCAGCCACAACCTTCATGCACTCAGTGAGATGGCTTTATAGAGCTACATAATTCTTTGGACAACATCTAGAACTCAATCTTCGAAGTCAGGTGTGACATGGAAGAGTTGTTGAACAGAGATGAACTTCATGAGTGTCATGAGGAGCACTTGGAGACTCTCATCTGCACTCTCCTTCACACCACTCCGGACACAGTGACTTCATCCCCAGACGTTGCACATGATCCTTAGAGGGAACGGAAGCCAGGCCCAAGATCTAGATGAAAATGATGTTCACATGTTTTCTTTGTTTTTTAATGTCTTTAGACAAATTACTTCTCTTGTCTCTAGCCCTCAGTTTCTAGTCTTAGAACAACAATATGTCACAAGACAATTTTTCTTTTTTTTCTCTGCAATTGTGAATTGTTTGGAAAAGTGGCATCATTGGTTTCCCATTTGGGCAATGCAGCTACTGTCTCACTGGTTACCATGAAAAATGCAAGTTTTTGATACCAGGAGGCTTTAATACATCTTTCTAGCTTAAAAAAAAAAAATTCAATTTTATGATTTTATAATTTCAATTTTTATGATGGTAAAATGATGAGCTTTTGTTGAAATCCACCTATTCTGGTTTGCCTTTTGTGGCAGAATAGGTGGCTAATAGGTGGAATTGTATAGACATAATTAGTTATTAATATAAGGATCCTACTTTATTTACAAGAAAAAAAAGGTTAATTTATGTTTTACGATATTGTGCTGAAATTAAAAATGTTTTATTTCATTTTATTTATAAACAACATTGTATAAACATCATTGTTTTATTTCCAACATTAAACTGGTTATGTTAGTCTTTGACTTCTTTTCGAGCTTTCTATATATTTATTCAAGAAAATGTGAAATAAAAATGCGTACTTTGAAATAAAAATTGAAATAAAAATTGAAATAAAAACATGATTTAGAACCTATTTTAATATGTAAAATTAAAATATACTTTAATATAAGTAAGTAATTTTCATTAAAATGTATATTGATATAAATTGTTTATGTATCAAAAATGGTGAGCTGGAAATTATCAATCCTCTGCACATTGGAAGTATTCACTAATGCCATTAATATGACACCTACCATTAATTGAAGTATTCACTATACCATTAATGGAAGTATCCACTATGACAGTCCAATATTAAACTGGTTATGTTAGTCTTTGGTTTCTTTTCGAGCTTTCAATATATTTGTTCAAGAAAATGTGAAATAAAAATATGTACTTTGAAATAAAAATTGAAATAAAAAAATGATTTAGAACCTATTTAATATGTAAAAGTAAAATATACTTTAATATAAGTAAGTGATTTTCACTAAAATTTATATTGATATAAATTGTTTATGTATCGAAAAAGGGTAGAAAATAGTTGATGGAAATTATCAATCCTTTTCACATTGGAAGTATTCACTAATGTCATTAATATGACACTTACCATTAATTCAATTAAAATTATGAAAATCTAAATGCAACAAACCAAGCATTAGTAAATGACCTGTTATTTTTTATTTTTTTGTTATCAGTGCACAAAATCAAATTCGTTTTTAACTTAAGTTTTTTTCAATCAAACTCAATGAAAAATATGTTTAATGTGTAGAATATAAGTAGTGTTAAGTTCATCATACACATTTTTCAAGTAGCTCATAATTCCAATTTTGTTTTCAATTTTCTTCAAGATATTGAAATCTAAATGCATATATTTAACAATTTAATATAATATCAACACTTTTGGAATCAAAATTCACAATTTTGTAATTAAAATTGATACTTTTTAAGATGTCTTTAAATTTTTTAATTAGAATGTCAATCATATGTATTAGGTATTGAATTATTTAATTGTGATGTTAATCATACTTTTTAAGATGTCTTTAAAATTTTTGTAAGTGTGTTATAATATTATAACGCATTGCATTGCAATGTGTTATAATAATATAACACACATTGCATTGCAATGTGTTATAATATTATAACACATTGCATTGCAATGTGTTATAATAATATAACACATTGCAATGCAATGTGCTATAATATTATAACACACATTGCATCGCAATGTGTTATAATATTATAACACATTGCAATGAATAGTCCCTTATAATGACATGGAAATGGGTCCTAGTTTTGATACAAATTTATCCTCTTCATGTGAAAAAGAATTGAACAATCATTGCAAATAATGAATGCAAATCCTATATGTAGTAAATTGGTTACATGCATTAAAGGATTTGTGTATACAATCTGGATAATTTGTAGGATTAAAGTATAATCATCCAAAGTATAGGTCAGTTTAGGTTCCCTAGATACAATCTATAGGTCCTTCCATGAAATTGTAAATAAGGCTTGGTAAACTTTATAATTCATAAAAAAATATAACTTTTCTTAATTGAATGGACCATGAAAGTAAACTAAATTGGAAATGATTTTAGAATCCTAGATATTCATATATACGTGTACTTTCAATGAAAAATATAAAATTCTGGAATGTACATGTCACTTGCTTAAATAAATCGTAATGGTATTCCATGTTCAATTATTCGTTCATGATCGGCTTTGGACATTTTCCATTTTTTGTTTTTTATTTTTTTTTCTTGATTGAACTTCTATTAACTTTATGCACGCTGCACATACCAAATGAATATATTGACAACTTATGACATCTGACTAGTAGTCTTGAAAGTGAACATCGGTATCGGTTTGATGGATTTCTTGAAAGAAATATTCTTTCAATACAATGGATCCTCTTTCATATATAAAACCATTATCATCAAAATCTTCTATTAACCTCATCTTTTGTTCTGTGCATCACATCAAATAATATTTCACGCTTTCATTGTTGTCTATAGGTGCAACCACAACAAAGAAATCTCTTGCAAATAATTCTATATATATATTTTTAACAATAACGAATATTTTGTATATTATCAAAAATTACCCAGATTACAAAAAAGAGGAGACTGCGACTCTATTCTTGTACTAGTACCGTGATTACAGATAGGATTTTTTGTGCCAGAATGAAGCAACCCCATTGTGTTATATGCACTACAAACTTGCCATGTGAAGATGGCTATGAAACTATTCAAAAAAAACTAGATTTTTCATTTCATGGATAACCTGGACTAAGGATGGGAGGGGCCTGAGTCATCCTGATATGGCACACATTTCTCCTCTTCTTGGGTCTTTTCCCCTTGTTGTTGAGATTGATTGTCTCCTTCCTAGACGTGATCAGAGAATCCAAGAGCCATTGGAACATGTTGGTCGTTGCTTTCTATCGATTGAATGGAGGAGGGGATCCATGATTCATCCGTGCCTTCTGAGCGGGCGTGCTGCTAGAGGTTGCCTGGGTGCTGATTGAGTTCTCTGATCTACCTCATGTTACTATTTACTCCTCTAAGAAAAATATCTAATTCCTTGTTGTGTCTGAGCTCCATTCTCTAAATTTGTTTTGAACCTCGGCCACATTTTCTCGAATTGCCTAGTTTTCTTGTTGCAATTCCCTATGTTTGGAGTCTGAACGGTCCTCCATGTGCCTACACTCGACCTAAAAACCTTGAAATTGTTCTCTCATATCTTACAGAGCACATGGTGGGCAAGTGCAGGGGTCTTTGGACCTTCGGCACATGGTGGTGCAGTGGGCAGGGAGGGCACTGAGCGATAGCAGAGGGTTGTCGTGGGAGGAGAAGAGAGGAAGGAGTTCAGATCCACGAGGGAAACTGGGCATGACAGAAGAGAGAAGCAGGAGAACATGACTGGAGAGGGGCCTCAACAGGCCGCTATAAGCAGGAGAGTTCATCATTACCCACAAGCGAGAGAGATGAGTTGACTTATGCGAGAGATGACCTAACGCAGGGTGAGTGAGGTTGGTTTTCCTGAGCCTAAAGCAAAGAGCCAGGTTAAATAACTGGCTCATGTGAGGGGGGGGGAAGGGATGGAGGTGGGGGGGAAAGATGAGCGGGGGGAGGGTGAGGCATGTGCTGGACATGCCGTGTGTTGGCAGGGGGAGAGGACAGAGCATGGGAGAGGGAGGGGGAAGTCTCAGGAAGAGAGGTTGAGGGGGGGAGGAGGGGGAAAGGGGAGGGTCGAGGGTGAGTGGGGTGGGGTAGGATGAGGGGGTGGTTGTGACAGGGGAGGTGAGCCTTGTTCTTATTGTTGAGGGGGGAGGAAATAAGTGGGCGGGCCTAAGGTAACCAAACATTAGATGGGATTTGATTAATGAGAAGGAGGATCTGTTCCAAGGTTTTAGCATTTTTCTGCATTACATCTGCCTCTGTATTTTTCTTTCGCAAAATGTGGAATAAACTCAAGCACATGAACTTTTTACTTAGTGAATTGATAGCTGAGGATATGTTTTGGAGCTGGACTTTTGTCGGTCTGGGCATACCGCGAAGTTCCTTTATGATGATTTCTGAGTCCCCCAACACTGTTATAGTTTGGATATTCAAATCCTGGGCTATCTTGAGTCTCATGTAGGCTATGAGGAACTCTTCCTTGTTGTTTGTTGACTTCCCCAATCCCCAGGTGTAGTCAATTAATTTTTTCCCCTTGGAATCATAGATGACTCCCCCCACACTTGCCACCCCTGCAAATAATTCTATATATTGGACAACAAATAGTTCGTGTTAGATTATCACACAAGTACATCTACGAGTTATTTGAAAAAATTTAAACATAAAAATTACCTTCTCTAACAAGATCAGAAACTCTATCGTCATCAACTGACACTATAGTTTCATTTTATTCCATCTCCTCTGAGCTTGCAAGTGGAATTTTCCCTTTTATATTAAGTTTGGTATGTCTCCAAGACTTAACATATTCTGCATTTTCGTTTTCACAAATCTCTATGGATTTTGTGTCCTTTATGCAAACTGGAAAAAAACAAGACTCATTTATTCTATCAAATGCAAACACATTTTGATAGCATTTTATTTTAACTGAATGCATTTTTCGTGTCCCATGTATTGTACCTACTTCATATGGGATTGATCTATTTACATCTTGAATTCCAGCATACCAAAAAAACCTGCACAAGACAAGAACTTGTTAACTTGAAATATCTTAAGAAAATGATTGAAGATTGAATATAAATTTGAACACGTGAATAAAAATATCATGTGTACATGTGTAACATGTATATATAGACACACCTGCACACATCCCTTGACAGATTATTTCCATGGATTAGCGCCATTTTTCAACATTCAACAAATTGATCAGTAGATTCAAATCGATTGGCATGAGGTTTCATCTGATACCTTTGAAGTGATCATTTTACACATTCCCCTGCACCGTCGTGCTCTCCTTTTCCATGACCAGTCTCAAAAAAATGTCAACAATGTGTAATGTTTGATTTTTTATGAAGACGACACAACCAATAGAATGATCGTGAAGATTTGAACTGACCCACACACCCATCTGACCATATCCAATGTCGATCGAATCTGATCCCACGTTCTTTCAATGAATCATAAAATTTATCAAAACAATGTTGTACATAATGTGTGTCGTGTGCTCGATCATCACTTATATAAAAGTGATATTCTTTAATAACATGTTGATTATTGTTGGTGATTTCTATGTTATCAAGACTCCATTGAGAATGTCTATATAGAATGTGGACAAATATAGTGACTTGATCAGAATGATAATATTCACTCTGTATTTCTTTTTGTGCAGCGAATGTGTAATTCTCTGCAAAATCAACTACAAACAAAATTGTCCCTGGTGGAAACACTTCACATGATTGTTTGAATTGTAAGTATTTCCATCGAGCTCTATGTGAATTCTTTGTGTATTTATAAATTTCTTCCTCAAACTTCTTCAAAAAATCTATCACACAGATTTTATCTACTTTCAAATCAGTCCTTTTGGAAATAACATTTGAAGAATGTGGAGTCGTGTTGTTGATATATTCATATCTCTTCCAATTGACTGTTATATTAGAAAATGATTGATCATTCATATCAATAAGATACTTTGAGTGAAACAAACTTATATTTCCACAATGATCACATTTCTTTCCACCAACACATTTTTTTTGGTAAAATAATTCATCACCTTCTCTTTCACATAGAATTTCAGATATAAAAGCACATAATGTGGAAGGAGGAGGTGAACTTGGCCATAAAGTTTTACCAAAATCAAGAAAAGTTTCGTAATATAACTCAAATTCCACATGATAACGACAACAACAAGTGTCACGAACAGTGATGGGTCTAACAAACCATTGTTTTTGTTGCAAAAATGTATTGATGGAGATTTTAACTTCTTTGTGCTCTTCTTTGAACTTATTGAAAATTTATGTTTGTGTCATTGGAAATATATGTTTTGGATGTTCTTCATATTGTTTTTGTTCTATTCTTTGTCACAACACATCCCTTGTATGTGGTGAAACACAAGATTCTGTCAACCAAAAATTACAGGCCAATTCTTTAACATTTTCTGTAAGTCTATCTTTGTAGGGTTGTTTAGAAATCACTGTCCAACAAACAAGTTCATCATTTGCATCTATTTGCAATCGAAATTTTCTATGTTTGTACAATGTTTTTCTTGACGTTCTCATCGTTTTTGCAATGTGTCGTGTCAAACGATCTTTTATATTGCTAGATGAAACAATTGTTGTTTGTATCACTCTACGTGCAACACTGACATATTTTTTCGAGATTTTCCAAAAGATTTTAATACACTAGTTATATTGTCAAAGACATTTTGTTTCACCTTTGTATCTTTTGTTGAATTTTGAATACCCAATAATGATGTAGCTTCTTTTAACTTTCTTGATTTTATTAGACAGAGTAAAAGTTGAGCGTGTACTCTTACTGATTCATCTTTGAAAAAAGTATTATACATATTCTTAGTTCAATATATTATATAATGCTTAGATTATTTCTTCCCAAATTTGTCAGTATCAACATTTTCTAATATTTCATCATCAATGTTGATAGATTCTCCTGCATGTTTCAATTTAAAGTTTATATTAAAAAACAAAACCCGAACATAAATTCACTAAACTATATATAAGTGTTCATCTTGTATTATCTAAATTTATGTACATACTTATAGGTGATTCGTCTTCTGTTTCAATTATGGTTTCAATGTCTTCATCAACGTTATGAGACAAATCTATTTATGTTTTTTGAAAAAAATATAATCGTAAACAATATTTTAAATTTGAATTCTATACTTTTAATATAGACAATATGTGCATGCATACATGGTTGGACTTTTTCTTATTGAAAATCTCTATTTACATTATCATTGTTTTTTTCTTCAATATTTGCATGTTATCGTTTATTTCTCCAATAATGATCTTTCCTTTGATCGTTATGGTGAGTTTCATCTTGAATGCGATCAAATTTTCTCTTTCAAAAACTTTTGTTTCCCATGAGTATAGTTATCTGTAAAATTTTTTAACAAAATCAACATTTCAAAATAGTCTCACAAAAACTTCATTGTCACAAAAATTATTAAAAAATAATATCAATAATTTTATGTTCAACAAAGGTTTCACCTTGAAAAAATGCTCAACATTTATCTTTCAATATATAAATTGTTATTCCAATAAAAACTTGAACAAACATCAATTACCTTTTTCAACAAAAACGAAAAAGATGATTCGAAACTTTGTTTAGGTGCTCTAGAAAACCATGAAACAAGTGATGAATTTTGTTAAATGTGTTTCACTGAAAGCATATTTATACGATTTGGCGCAAAATGAAACGATACGACGTGTCTTTTCATTTTTACCGGTCGACGAAATTCTCTCACCCATCTTTCGTCCGAAAAAAGGTTTTTTCGCTCGAAAAGCTAGGAAACCATTTAATTTTGACGAATTCCATTAGAATTACGTTTTTTGGTTGAAAGAAATGTTTTTCGGTCGAAAGATTCTTTCTGTTGAAAACTAGCGAATGGGAGTGTTTGCAGGAACCAGAGAATTCCATCTAGATTACCTGAACTTTGGAGGTTGCAGACTCCTACAAATACTCAGAATTTGGTTTTAAAAATGACATGAGAATTTGCAAAATTGAATCTATTTTCAATTCCTATAATTTTTTTTCATTTTCATTATTTTTATCTAATTTTATTTAATTTAAAAAAAAATCACTGCATAATATTTTCAGCGGACATTATGATTCAGTGAAATGAAATATCTGCATCTCTAAAAATATATGCATAATATTTTCAATTGACATTATGATTCAGTGAAAAATTTAGAAACATTTATATTCATAATGCTTAAACTGGTCTTTTCAAAAGGGTATTTTTAGATTTTACTTTTAAGTAAAAATTAAGATAGATACAAGGTGGGGGAAAACATGTGTTTAAAATCTGCAATGTTTTCAGCTTGGTAAACTTAAAAAAATTCTAGAAATTATAATATTCATCTGTTAGATTCAAAATTATAGTCGTAATAAAATAAAGTCTCTGTAGTTTATTGCTGTAGTTTGTTGCTGTAGTTTGTTAAAGTCTCTGTTGTAGTTCGTTTGTTAAAAACAAAAGTTTAATAATAGATACATTGTTGGGGGGGAAAATAACTCATATCATTCCTTTCATGTTTAAGGAACATCCTGTTAAACAATTGTCAAATTGACATATCAAATATTAATAAAACAAATTTGAAAAATAATCATTGGAAAGCTAACAAATTTCTTCACAATCTTTGTTTTTACTGTAAAGTGAAATTCTAAATAAAATAAAAAAATACTTTTGTATGTCAGATATTGAAGAACTTGTGAAAATATAGTTTTTTTTTCTCAGAAAACAAGCAAAATAAACACCCATCTTCATGATTTCACACGTGTAAAATCATGAACATGGGTAACACTTTTGTGAGAATCGGGTCTCCAAAATTCCTAGCGGCATTTTTTCGGCCGAAAAAATGTCCCTAGGAATTTTTTCAGCCGAAAATTTGAACATCAAATTGAACGATGCCCTGATGGTGCCCTCAAAATTCGTGTACAATATTTTTTGGATGAATTGTTTTCCCGTGGTAAGAATATTTAGTCCAAAATACTTTTCGACCGAAAGGTTTATTTTTAATGGTTTCCGTTAAAAATTAGGTTTCAACCGAAAGAATGTTTCGGCCGAAAACTTGAAAATGGGACTGTTTGCAGGAAACTACAAATTCTCTCCATCTTACTTGATATTAGGAGGTAGCGGAATCCTACAAATACTCAAAATTTGGTTTCAGAATTGATACCAACATTTTTAAAATTGAATCTACTTTCATTGGATATAATTTGTTTTCATTTTCATTTTTTTTTTATCTAATTTTATAAAAAAATCACTGCATAATAATTTTAGGTGAGATTATGTTTCAGTGAAATGAAAAATCCATATCTCTAAAAATACACAGTGGAAAATTATGGAAAATTTATATTCAGAATCCTTAAACTATTCTCTTCAAAAGGGTATGTTTAGATTTTACTTTTAAGTAAAAATTAAGATAGATACATGGTGGGGGAAAACATGTGTTTAAAATCTGTAACTTTTTCAGATTGGTCAACTTTAAAAAATTCTAGAAATTATAATATTCATCTGTTAAATTCAAAACTATATTAATCACAAAATAGAGTCTCTGTAGATTGTTGCAGTATATTTCATTTGTCAAAAACAAAATTTTAATAATGGATACATTGTTGGGGGGGGGGGGATAACGCATTATCTTTCCCTTCATTTTTAAGGAACATACAGTCAAACAATTGCCAAATTGACATATCAAATCTTAATAAAAAAAAAATTTGAAAAATAGTCACTAGAAAGCTAAACAAATTCTTCACAAGTTTTGTTTTTACAATAACGTAAAATTCTTAAAAAAATAAAAACTTTTGTTTACCGAAAGTTTAAGAACATGTTAAAATAAAAATAAAAAATTCTCATAAAACAAGCAAAAGTGTTACCCATCTTCATGATTTTACAAAAAAACAAGCATTTTCGGAAAATAATTTTTTATTTTGGTCTTCTCTTTATGTTGTTTGTCAATCTGGTAGTTGAATGTCATTGATAGTTGCATTTATTTGCATTCTGAGTCGGAATTTGATGTGGTCATCGTATTTTAGTTGCACTTCGGGGAAATGGAAAAAAATGATGATTATGTAAGTTAATTGTAATCTAACTGAGTTTAAAATGAACGCATCGTTTGTCATGCAATTTTGGAAATAGAATTTGTAAGATCACTGCCAATTCCAATTGAATCCCTAACTTCAGGAAATTTAATTGTTTGATCTATTCAATCTTAATATCCGACTCAAAAACTATTGGATTGCTACCAACAAAGATACATGTCAGATTGCTTCATTTCACAAATTCATTTCTTAAGAAATTTTTAAAAGTTCCCGAATTGATCCATCTTGATCGTTGTACAAATTATTTACAGCGCTAGTATTAATATCGTTGATCACTCTTCGAGCTCTTTCCATACTTCTTCCACTTGGTAAACAATTGCATCTTCGAAGGGCATTATTTGACCTCTGATGTACCATACTAGTAACCACCACTTAAGTTAGGGTGACGTTACTTGGCATGGAAAATACCTTCTAAGTATTAATATGAACTTATCTAATTTTTAGAGATAGGTTTGTAAAATGACTTCAACTATTGTTGTTCCCAATGTTTATTAAACCTTAGAATATTCAAATCAAGGCAACTTGATCATTGTCTCATTTAGAAGTTTTGTGAATAAAATTAAATATTATAGTCCCGCATAGACTAATCCTGGTGTAGCCATTACTCAAGCTTTTCTCCCTTAAGTGTTTTGATAAATTTAATAACTATATCTAATCATGCACCTTAATAATTGATTCTAACTTGATTTTCTCTTTTCTTTCTAAAAGTATTTTAAATATTGAATTCTATTTTAGTATGGTCATACATAATTGCACTTTGGGTAACCATTAAGGAAGAACTTCAAAAGTTTAAACATTGAAGGTGGTATTTTTAGAACATTGAGGGTTAACTAAATGTTGGTATCACCCTCTTATATTAATTAGTCCTTGTTTTAAGGAGAAGTAAGGAATTCATGCCTATCTTAGAGGAATTCGTTTGGTACTGAAATTGCAGTATATATGAAATATATTATGAATTATAATGTCTGGCTTACTTGGTATGATTGTTATATTCCTCGGATTATGATATGCATAGTTAAGATATAGAGTTATTGTTGATACTGTTATTTGAGATATGATGATTTATGAATTCGTGAGTTAAACTCGAGATGATATTGATCTTTTTCCATTAAGATTAGTTGTGTATTGTGTGAAAAGTTTGGTAAATTTTGGCCAGAGAAATTAATGTGTGAATTCATCACATGTGTGTTAAGTGAAAAAAATTTTGTTGTGCTTCAGATAAAAGTTATAAGATGTTCTTGCTCAATACACATGACTATTGCTTTAATGGTTGTCTAATTGTAGAAGACCATACTATGTGCTTAAAGAAATTATGGTTATGTATTGTTGTTGATACTAGTTTTTTTTTGGAATAGGATTGGGTTTATGGGAATTAGATACCTCATTGTTCCTTAGAACATTCCCAAGTCCTGAGACCTTAAATGGTCAAGATCGATGGGAAGAATCCTGGATTTGAGTGTTGATTATGTGTCTTGGAGGTCTGAACCTTGTAAGATAGGTTGGGGGGTAGATATCCTTGTTATCTCTATGTTATATGGTTGATCTTGAATAATGGTGATGTTGTATTTGAATTTTTGTTGTGTAGTAATTTGATGAGATTGATTGTGTAATTATTAATGTATGTTACTGTAGCATTTCACTTGTTCTATCTAGTGTATTTAAAAAAAAATGGTTTACCACTACTGTACTCACTTATTTGATGTTGTAACAGAGGGGACATTACATATGGTATCAAAGTGGGTTCAACCCTGCGACATTAGATCATTATGCCTTCCATTGTGTTAAATAAATGATTAAAATTATATCGCTAATCAAATTTTGAAATTGTACATGTAGGAAATCATGGTTAGAGGATGCAGGGGAAGTAGATGACGTGGTGTTGGAGAAAGAGGTGTGACACCTCTGATAGTATCCATGCCAGAAGGGTCTAACCCCCAGGGAGATGAGCATATTACTAAGCAAGAGCAGGTTGTTGTGGGTTATGTGGTAGGTATGATGAGATCCTTCCAGAGGATGTCATAGGCATTGATTAAACGCCTTGATCGAGATGAGGGTAGAGTTCTTGTACCCAATAAGGATTCACAACGTGCTCCAGCTGGTAATAGTAGTATGCACAAAGAAATCGAGAAGGTGAAGTTTCTCGAGTTTATGGGTGCAACAGATGGCTCATCCGTCGAGGCATGGTTGGAGAATATGGCGATGTGCTTCACACTTCATGATTACACCTCCAACATGAAATTCGACATGGAAATATTTCAACTGAAGGGGAGTTCTCTTCTATGGTGGAAGACACTCCTAACTCAACTAAAAATGGTCGTCGAAGACGGGTCATGGGAGCTATTTGAGGAATAGTTCTGGGAGAGGTACTTGTTCGAGGAATTCATTGAGCGCTAGCTTAATGAGTTCAATGTCGTATGGTGCCAGAGTATGATGCTAGATTTATGGAGCTACTTAGGTATATTCCACATATGAACACGAAGAAGTTAAATGGCAATAAGTTTGTGTTCGAAATTAACTTCTACATTCATGAAAAGGTGAGGATTCTAATTCCTTAAAAAATGCACGATGCAGTTCAGAAGGCCCTCATAGCTGAGGAAGAGATGAATAATAAAGATCAATGCAGGACTCCTTATATACAGACTAGAAAAACGTCATCAGGAGCACAACAACATCATACACCAACCAGATAGACTTTAGGGCATCGAGATAAGCCTAGAGGACCTATGGTCACAACACCACAATGATAGACTCCTCAACATAGGACTTCTTAATGAGGACCACAAAAACAACAACAACAACAGTTTAGGCACGTTCAACATAACATACTAGGATTACAGACTGTTAGGCCAACAACTTCTACTTCGAGGACCAGGAGTATTGTACCGAAGACTGGATGTTGGACATATGGAGAACCACATTACCAATGATATTTTCCGATTGAGAAGGCTAGAGAATATGGATCATCAAGACCCACTACATTTGGAGATTTGGGTAAAGGCCACAAGATACATGCAACGGTGAACAACCTCCAAGTTGAGCACTAGTCCACTGTGCTCGAGACGTCATGTACAATATTCAACCAAAATTTTAGTATATTGATAGATCCAGGTGCTACAAAGAGTTTTATCTCTAGTTTAGTTCTAAATAGAATTAAGGTAAAGACAACCGATCAGGATGAGCTCAGATACTTAGAAATGGCATTAGGTGCCAAACAAAATGTTGGAGGAAAGGTTACAGACTGTAGCATTAACTTGGGAGATTTTGTAATGAATACCAACCTATATGTCACGATCTTAGGATCTTATGACATAGTGATTGGTATGGATTGGTTGGGATCGCATGATGTGATACTTAACTGTAAGCTGAAACGGTTAAGTTTGACAGATTATTTAGGATAGAGTAGAGTGATTGTAGGAAGGAACCAGGGGGTGTCATTGAGATTTATTTGTTCCCTACAACTACAAAAGAGTATGAGCAAGGGATGCAAGCTATATGAAATCTTAGAGCTAGACGAAAAGGGAGAGGCAGAAAGATTATAAAACCTTCTTGTAGTGCAAGAGTTTGCAAACATGTTTCCAGAAGAGTTACCAGGTTTACCGCCCAAAAAAGAGTTGGAGTTTATAATAGAATTGAAACCTAGAACTGGACCTATAGAGAGAATGCCTTACTTGATTTCAACGCCTGAATTACAGGAGTTGAAAATTAAATTGAAGGAATTGTTGGACTTGGGACTTATACGTCCAAGTGTGTTTCCTTGGGGTGCCCATTTTTTTCGTGAGAAAGGAGGATGTATCGTGGAGAATTTGTATTGACTATCGTCAATTGAACAAAGCGATGATCAAGAATCAATATCTGTTTCCAAGAATAGATGATTTGTTTTATCAGTTGAAAGGGGAGACAGTGTATTTGAAGATTGACTTGAGATTAGGATATCACCAATTACGAATTAAAGAAGAAGATATACCTAAGACGTCATTTAAGACGAGGTTCGGACACTATGAGTTTACAGTTTTACCATTTGTATTAACAAACGCCCCCAGAGTATTCATGAGTTTGATGAATGGGGTGTTCCGTGAATACATGGATAATTTTGTTCAAGTGTTTATTGATGACATACTAATTTATTCTCGGATGAAAGAAGAGCATGACAAACACTTGACATTGGTTCTACATTGTCTAAGAAAAAACAAATTGTATGGGAAACTATTGAAACTTTCTTTTTACCAATCAAAGATTCATTACTTGGGACATATCATATCTGGTGAAGGTATTGTTGTGGATCCAACGAAATTAGAGGCTATTATGGAATGGCCAACACCAAAAAACATACAAGAATTATGCAGCTTTATGGGTTTAGCAAGATATTACCGAGGATTCGTCGAAGGTTTTTCGAAGATAGAAAATTTGATCATGGAATTTCAAAAGAAGAACAAGAAGTTTGTATGGGCTGAGAATTGCACATAATCATTTCAAAAGATCAAGGAGTTGTTGAAGACGACATCAATACTAAAGGTCCTTGACATGGACAAAGAATTCTTGGTATGCACAGATGCATCCAAGGAAGGTTTAAGTGGAGTTTTGATGCAAGACGATTGAGTGATCGCTTATATTTAAAGGAAATTGAGAATGCATTAAGAGAACTACACAACACACGACATGGAGTTATTGGATATTGTATATTCCTTGAGAGTTTGGAGACATTATCTGATTGGATGGAAATTTGAATTAAAGACAGATCACTGTGGATTGCAGCATATATTTACACAAAGTGACTTGAACGCGCGACAAAGGCATTGGTCAAAATTACTTAGCGAATACGACTTTGTCATTAATAACATTAAAGGAACGATGAACAAAGTGGCAGATGCGTTGAGTCAGAGACCACTCATATTCTCGGTAATATTGTTTAAGATGAATCTTCGAGAAAAGATTATAACTTTACAGATAGATGATGATTGGTACAAGGATGTTAAGAATAATATTGGACAAGATACCATGATGGTACCAAAGTATGAGGGTTATTAATTAGACAACAATGGATTTTTGAGATTTAACGGAAGAATTTATGTACCACATAACAACGAATTAATAAGTTTGATCTTAAGTGAAGTGCATCGATCAATGTACATGGTTCATCTGGGAGTCACGAAGATGAAGGCAAAACTCAAGCCTTTATTCTTCTGGAAGGGAATGAAACAAGACATAGTTAGTTATGTGGCGAGATGTCTAGAATTTTAGCAAGTGAAGGCTAAACATAAACATTCAGCAGGATTGTTACAAGCACACATTATTCCAGAATCAAAATGGGAGCTAATTTCGATGGAATTTATTGTTGGATTTTTACTGACAAAAAGGTGGCATGATTTGATTTCCGTGGTAGTGGACACTCTGACGAAGAGTGAAAACTTTATCCACATGCGTACAACGTATCAGGAGCCAGACATAGCAAGAGTATTTGTCAGCGAGATTGTGAGATTACATGGAGTACCAAGAAGGATCATATCTGATCGAGGATTGGTGTTTACAGGACGATTTTAGACCAATTTCCAAGAGGATTTGGGAATGCAATTGAATATTAGTACAACATTTCACCCAGAGACAGATGGAAAAATAGAGAGAACAAACTATGTTTTTGAGGATATGTTGCGTATGTATGTAATGGATCAACAAAAACGTTGGAAACATTTCTTACCACTAGTAGAGTTTGCATACAACAATAGCTATCATAGTACAATTAAGATGGCACCATTTGAGTTTCTCTATAGACGACCGTGTCGAACGACGTTGAGTTGGGATTGACTTGAGGACAAGGTCCTAGTAGGACCAGAGGTGATCCAAGAAATGGAAGAACAAATGAAATCGATAAGACAAAGGATTAAAGAAGTGTAAGATCGATAGAAGATTTATGTTGATGTGCATCGTGTTGACTGCAGTTATGAAGATGGCGACATAGTTTTCTTATGGGTAAAACCGCACAAGAGTTCAAACAAGTTTGGAAAGGGTGATAAATTCTCTCCTAGGTTTGTGGGACCTTTCAAAGTTGTGGAAAAGAAATGAATTGTGGCTTATCAACTAGCATTTCCTGATTCTTTGAGGTGTATGAATGATGTATTTCATGTATCTATTCTGAGACATTATATTAGTGATCCTTCACATGTTATTGACATGAGCTCCTTGTAGGTGTCGGAGGAGGTTGCTCTCATGGTGGATCCAATCCGCATTTTGGACCATCACATTCGACAACTACGACGTCGAATAGTCGATCAAGTTAAGGTCTAGTGGGACAACTATAGTCCACACTCAGCTACCTAGGAGGATGCATATGAGATGCATCAACAATTTCCTTACTTGTTGATAGATTAGACATATATATATGTGTGTGTGTGTGTGTGTGTGTCAGATACATTTCGTTTCGATTATGGATTATACATGATGATGATGATGTGTTGTGACTTATTATTATTTGATGTATATATATTGGCATATATTATTGACGAGTTTCCCTGAGTGTGCAGGACACATGATAGGTTATGGATGTTGATGGTATCAATGGACTTCCTTGGACTCTGGATTGAGTTAGGGAGTGAATTTTATTTTGATTGAGTATTTCATTTACACACTTGTGACATATGATTTATGTATATGGATTATTGACATGGGTTTTTATCAGTGGATGCAGGCTTGACGATGCTTGCTAATCTGACTCACACAAGGAGTAGAGGGGCCATGCACAGAAACCAGACATTGAGGGTGAGGTGTGGCAATGTCCTTGTCATAGCCCACTAGCACTCACGCCGTAGTATGAACTGTAGGTTAACGATTACCTAGTTCAATAGGTCCATGGTGTCGTGAGGGCAGATTGAGACAGTCACTCACAAATATTTCTAAGGAGTGCACAATAAGAAAGAGTCCTTATTATTTGGAAGCCCTTAGTCTCTCACAAGCTTGAACGAATGGAGTGTTGACTCCAAAGGGTCGGATAAACTTCCAAAACTAGTCAAAGGTGAGTGGCAACCTTGGCGCATAGAGGTGCGTCTTGAAGGGCACATTGTGTAATTAAAACCTTGTGTCAATAAATCTAGGTGGCCTAAAAAACATTGAATTGATTAGACCTTGTCGGATTAAAATAATTAATTAAACAATGAAATTATTAATTATAAAGCCCAATAAAAGTCTAATCCTAAGTCTAAAACTAAGTCTAAGTCTAAATTTAATTAAGACACTAAATGAATTATGGCATAAGTTAAAATATTGGAGAATAATCAAACTCTAGGAAAAAGGGGAAAACAATCTAAAGATTGGATAAATTGCACATGTGTGCATGAAAATAATAAAAGAGATTTTTAAAATAGAAAGAAATTAAATATGAGAGAATAGGTGTACACATAGAATAATATCTAGAGTTAAGCTACCACTAGTCTGTTAGAAAAACAGGATCACGGAGCAATAAAATAAAACAAATGCGGAAATAAAACATAGAAGATACACAATACAATAGAGAGACAAATATACATGGTTCACCCAGTGTGGGCTACGTCCACCAGAGAAATTGCCAGGTCCTTCCTTTATAATTATCCAACAAATGAAGGGATACAACCTACAACAAACCTGTTGTAACTTCCTCTTCTTTCTCTCATAGTCTCCTCTCTCAGAATACAATATTTTCTCACATACCTAGCCACAATACATTTCCCTCATAAAAGAGGGTTTCCTTCTAGGGAAAAAAAACCCTAACATAATTTCTACCGTTAGATCTGCGACCTTATAATGAACGGTTCATATTTACAATGAAATTACAATATACATTTACAAGGCAATTTTTCCTCTGGGGGCTTTGCCCCCGAACCCTCGTTGGGGGCCCGCTTGTCCCCAGACCCCACAAGAGGGGTAACCCCCCTGCACTCCCCCGCATGGATGAGTGTACATTTTTTTAGGGTGTAAGTCTTCATGGGGTATAAACATGGTTGAAAACAAAGATCTCTGAATCAGAAAAATAATCAGACTTCACAACCAACATAGACTAACTAGAAGAAGACTCATATTCCAATCCTAACTAAGATCTATTTAGGAGACACTCATTAAATGAGATTTTGGGGAACAAAGGGACAACTAAGAGAGAAATTAGGAACACATTGGGGAATGTCAGGGAAATTGGATTTTTAAATAAAATAAAAATGGTAAATACTTGTGCAACTTGGGAAAAAGGTGACAAGTGTGAGGGTGAATAATACTAATTAAATTAATTAAAAAGATAATTAATTGTGCATGAGGACATGTGTCATTGAGGATTTTTCTATAAAACAAATGTGGTAGAAGGGAAAGAGATCTCACTTATTCTTGGTAAGGTTATGATACCAAAACTATTGTGGACTATGTTTTACTTGTGAGAGTTGGGATACCAAGCTTGAAGAAGGAGTGGAAGCTCTTCCTTGCGAGGCAATCTTGGAGCTATTGCATTTTGGTCTCTTGTGTGTGGCCCCTTTGCGGCTCAAGGGGCTAAGGGGAAAGAAGAGTACCTCTATAATTGGCTGGGAGGTACCAGTGAAGTCTCTCTAATTAGCAAGAGAGAATAAAGGAGGAGTGCAAGCCACGTAGAAGGACATCCCATCCTCCATTCATCATAGCCATCGGTTCCGGTATTTTATTTCAGAAGTTTTTGGAATGTAATGAGAATAAATTTGGTATATTAGAAATTTTAAAAGGGTTTGTTGCCATTATATTTACCAAATTGGAAATTAGTGTATATTTTTAGTTCATTGTCTATTTAAATTTCAAATCGATGTATTGGAATGTTTAAAAAGGGTTCGCTGCCATTATATTTACCAAATTGGAAATTAGTGTATTTTTTTGAAGTTCGTTGTCGATTTAAATTTCAAATTAGTGTATTGGAATGTTTAAAAAGGGTTTGCTTCCATTATATTTACCAAATTGGAATTTAATGTATTTTTAACTCCGCTGTTAATTTAAATTTCAATTCGGTGTATTGGAATGTTTAAAAAGGGTTCGTTGCCATTTCTATTGGAATTCAATATATTATAAGTTCGTTGTCGAATTTAATTTCAATCCAGAAATGAAATTTCCTTCTTTGCCTTCATTTGGGATTCGTTACTCTGAAACTGTAACATCTTCCGATGTATAGCACACCTGTATGTATACAATTTTATTTGTAGTTTTTGAACTTCTTAGTTCTTGAAATGTGTTGATTTGGAGTTGTGATTTCTCTTCTTCATGTACTTCCAATTAAATCACAATATAGATCTTCGAAGTTTCCTTTGCGACATTTTCACAGACCTTGATTTTCGATATTCCTTGATGTTCGTCAATTGTTACTATATACAGAGATTTTTAAATTGAAATTTAATGTATTTTTAGAATGACTTCAACTATTGTTGTTCCCAATGTTTATTAAACCTTAGAATATTCAGATCAAGGCAACTTGATAGTTGTCTCCTTTAGAAGTTTTGTGAATAAAATTAAAGATTATAGTCCTGTATAGACTAATAATGGTGTATCCATTGCTCAAGCTTTTCTCCCTTAAGTGTTTTGAGAAATTTAATAACTATATCTAATCATGCACCTTAATAATTGATTGTAACTTGATTTTAGCTTTTCTCACTAAAAGTCTTTTAAATATTAAATTCTATTTTAGTATGCTCATGCATAATTGCACTTTCGGTAATCATTAATTAAGAACTTCAAAAGTTTAAACATTGAAGGTGGTATTTTTAGAACATTGAGGGTTAACTAAATTTTGGTATCACCCTCTTATATTAATTAGTCTTTGTTTTAAAGAGAACTAAGGAATTTTTGTCTATTTTAGAAGAATTCGTTTGGTACTAAAATTGCAGTATATATGAAATATATTGTGAATGATAAGGTTTTTCTTACATGGTATGATTGTTATATTTCTCGGATTATGATTTGCCTAGTTAAGTTATATAGAATTATTATTGATAGTGTGATTTGAGATATGATGATTAATGAATTCATGAGTTAAACTTGAGACGATATTGATCATTTTCCGTTAATATTAGTTGTGTATTGTGTGAAAATTTTGGTAAATTTTGGCCAAAGAAATTAATGTGTGAATTCATCACATGCGTGTTAAGTGAAAATTTCTTGTTGTGCTTCAGATAAAAGTTTTAAGATGTTCTTGCTCAATACATGTCAATATTTCTTTAATGGTTGTTTAATTGTAGAATACCATACTATGTGCTTAAATAAATTATGATTAAGTATTGTTTTTGAGACTAGTCTTGTTTTGGAATAAGATTGGGGTTATGGGAATTAAATACCTCCTTGTTCCTCAGAACAATGGCTAGTCCCGAGACCTTAAATAGTCAAGATCCATCAGAAGAATTATGGATTTGAACGTTGATTATGTGGTTTGGAGGTCCTAACCTTGCAGGATAGGTTGGGTAGGTAGATATCCTTATTATTTTTATGTGATATGGTTGATCCTGAATAATATTGATGTTGTATTCGAATTTTTGTTGTGTAGTAATGTGATGAGATTGATTGTGTAAGTATTAATGTATGTCATTATAGCATTTCACCTGTTCTATTTGGTGTTTAAAAAAAAGGGCTTACCACTACTGTACTCACTTATTTTATGTCGTAATGGAGGGGACGTTACAGGAAGAGACTATGCGCAGTCCATGAATGATGGCTATGTGCATGCAGTGAATGACTATGTGCAAGGGAGGATATGTGAGCGATACCATCAATATCGAACCGTAGGTGGTGATACTATTGTGCTCACATGTCCTCTACCCTTACTCCTATAGTTATAGGTGCTTACCTGGCCCTCTGGAACAAGCTTCAACCTAGGTGTATAAGACACAGGATCTATAGGCCTTGGACCAAGATCCCCAATGGATGACTCTCGAACTTACTTGTGAATTGTTTCTTCTCTTGCCTTTTCTTCCTCTATTGCTTTTGGTGCTTCCACCTTTGCTTATGCTGCTTCACTGACTTCTGTTGATTCAAAAACCTATTCAACAACGTGTGCTTCAACTGCTTCTTCAATGACTTAATCTACTTCTACTTCATATACATGAAAAACTATTGGATCAACTGCATAGTCAAAGTAAGAATCTACTGAAACAACTGTTGAACCATTTAAAGGGGCCCTTTCCTTTGCTCCTACTCCGGCCTATGTGCCCTCCTTGCTCCTGCTGCTGGAAGTAGTGGTGGACTATGAATACCTGACACATTTGTTGCTCGATTTCCTGCAAGAGTTGTTGCTTCTTCGACTGGGTCTCGGTCTCGATCTTGTTCTTATGGATTTGGATATTAAACTATTGGAAGGGATGATTTGTGTTATGGGTCTATATATTCTTCTTCATCAACTGGATCAAATGGTATGGAACCTACTTGAACTCCAACTGGCTCTACTACTCGTGCTAGTGGTGGTTCTAGGTCGACATGATTAATTTACTTTCCTAGTGCTCAATCAACTGCTTCATCAACTGGATCATCTGCTTAGTCTAGACCTATCACTACTACTCATACATCCCTAGTTTTTGTCTTTGGTCTAGGTGCTCTAGGCTATGCTTATACTGGTGCTTCTAGCTCTTCTACTAATAGCTTATATGATGGAACAATTGGTACCGCCTCCGATGCTTCTTCCCTAGCTTATGGCTTTTCCTCTGTCCCAACAAGCTATGTCTTTTCCTTTTCTATTTACCTTTTCTATTGATCTTAATATTATATTTATGTGACAATTTATATTAGAGATGAGAAGAGTTATAAGGTTTTAAGTAGTGAAAGATTTACATGTATGCTTTTTAATACAAGGTAATAGATATGAAGGTAATAATATATCAATTGCACTTTAATAATAAATATTTAATATATTATTACAAGTAATATTAAATTTTATAATAATTATAATGAATGTATGTGTGTTTAGGTGTATATGGTTGGTTCATTATTAGTCCCTTCCTTGTATAGCAATGAGTCATTTATTGTCATTTATTGACAGCCTATTAGTTTTATGTTTGACTTAAATTTTTTCTATATTTACAATGTTGGACTTAGGGACACCTTAATAATTTTTTTATTAATATTAAAATAAATAAATAAAACTTCATTTTTCTTCCTTCTTATTGGCTTTCCACTTCAAAATGTTATTTCCTTTGCACTTCAAAGTGTTATTTCCAGGGTGACTACAAGCATTAATATTTGCACTCTGATCTCGATGTTTTGGATTTGCTTGCTATTGTTCTCAATGCCATTGAGACATGTAATTAGTGTATTGATTAATACAAGGCTAAGTATTAATTAACATCTTCTTAGCCCCTATACCACCTTCTTATATTGCAAACACCTTCGCCTCATTCACGAGCTCACCCAATGCCTTCTTTACCTGTAGTA
Source organism: Picea engelmannii (assembly GCA_009831015.1). Classification (NCBI taxonomy): domain Eukaryota; kingdom Viridiplantae; phylum Streptophyta; class Pinopsida; order Pinales; family Pinaceae; genus Picea; species Picea engelmannii. The sequence continues at coordinate 195,322 of ML796647.1, forward strand.
CAACCTTTTATTATAACAAACATTGATCCTCTCAACCATAGTACAACCTTTTATTGTAGCAGACATTGATCCTCTTGAGCTCAAGATATCCATATCAGAGTATATATGTGTACAGTATATGTGTCATTCTCCTCACATCCGAAGAAATAAATCCAAGTTATGTTGAAATATCATCCACTCAAGGCAAACACTAAAAATAAAACAATAACTAATCATTGTTTGGTTTAGGTCTTTAGTCATTCACTGTTCCATAAGGTTACCATTTATTCACTATGGAGTGGTTTCAGCTTCAGTTGCAAGAAGAAAAAAATCCAAGGCAGTTGGTTGAGGAGGGAAAAAGGAGGCCTAGAAGCCTTACTCCGAGCTTTAGCTCAAACTGTGAAAGCTCGGAAACTTAGAAATCGAGAGAGCAACCATTGCACAAGATTAACACACAATAATAGAATGTATTACATAGACAAATGGAGGTTACATATATAGCATCCATATCATCGGCTCCTAACAATCTAGATCCTAAGAAAGTGAATCTGATTAGCTAAAAATAGTTAACCTAGAAACTCACAGTTACAACAACTAACTCACAGTTACAACAGCTAACTCACAATTACAACAACTAACTCACAATTACAACAACTATAAGGCTAAATCACAGTTACAACAGTTGTAAGCATTATCTCTTACTAAAGTAAGCTTTATTCTAACACCCTCCCTTAATGATTACTTTATAAATTACAACACTAGAACTTTCATCTGTCTGTTTGATCCGGTCTTCCTCGGCACTGAAACTCACTCTGCAATCACCCAGTTTCCGATCTTTCTTCTCCACACATTCGAGCTACCCACTGACACATTTAAAGTCAAAAAATTCTTTTGACCATCATTGTAGCACTTGTATACTGGACAATTTGACAACTCGGCTCATCGGGGCTTTCGTGATAAAAGGTGCCAATTATTGATGCATTCTATTAACTTGCCTTCATCTGTCGGATTTTTGATTTCGGCTATCCTTCAGTATATAGAAGAACAGTTTGGATACTGAATGTCTTCAACATTCCTTTACACAAGGTGACTTCCAATAAAAACATTGTACTTGAAACTGGGGCTACCAGCTTGCATCAA
>ML796647.1:197867-213032 GCA_009831015.1 Picea engelmannii
CATTTAAACATATATCTCTAAGATTTTAAGAAGATGAGGTAAAAATGTAAGTCCTAAGAGTCAACATTTTACATTTACTAAAATTTTAATAATTTTACATTTACTAATATTTTTTTAATCTTTTAATTTCAATAGTTTTACATTTACTAACATTTTTCTAATCTGTTGTTATAGATCTTTTAATTTCAATAGTTGTACATTTACTAACATTTTTCTAATCTCTCATTATAGTTTTATAGAAATTTGTATTTGGTAATTTTTAAACTTTTAAGTCATATTTTATAATATAAGAAACATTGAGATGTTTTATCTTTTTCAATTATTACAAATATAACTAATAATATAAAAAGTTTTACCAATTTTTATTTAGTTCAAAAATTTTATTATAGTTTTAAATCATTATTATTATCAATTTTCAAACTTGGTGTATTAGGTTAGGGTTTTCCAAAAGAATAATTAATTATTATGAAGTAGAAAAAATTTAAATAAGAATTTAAGTTTTTTAAATGTATATTTACACTTCAAAAACAATTGATTAATATTATAATTAATGATTAATAATTATCATTATTATTATTAATTATAATCGCAGTTACTATGTTTCTTGGACTAATTATTAATTGTGTTAATTAGATGAATATTAACAATTATAATTAACTATTCCTATATGGGGTGCCAGAGAGGAGAGTGGGAATGGAGGCCATGGAGCCCTTCGTTAGTCATACCAACACATGGTTTCAAGCATGCATGAATTTATGAGGTTGGAGGAAAAAAGGATATGGGTTTTCTCTTAAAACTTTGACTCTTTATTCTAATCTAGTTCATCTTTGGCTTCGTTCTTAATTTAGCCTCGATAGAGAAGCTCCTCTTACTTCAGCTAGGAAGGCTCTATTCTTGCACTCTAGTGAGTCATGTTCAATCCCCATCTTACCTTTCCTTCTATATGGTATGTGTTCATTTCGTGAAGCATTTTCCCATTTTCAATCAATTTTCTCTACCTCCCCAAGGAACTTGCCTTATCATTGGACTTGCATACATCCTAACATCAAGATGTTGAAGCCTAAATCTAAACCTTGAACTAAAAGTAACAAGCAGGGGGGAAAGAGGGGAAGGAGAAGGGTAGGCAAGTGGTCCTCATGAGACCAAAAATCCCAGAGAATCACCCGATCCCACACTAATACCATGGCAGTTGCTTCTATTTACCAACAACTCATCCCTAAGCATGTTAGGGATAAATTCAATCGTATAAAAAAATTGGTTAGAAGAAAACGATGCAAAACCCCTAATAAGAAGGTAGATATTGTATTTCTCGAACAGATCCCTAACACTAGTTTATCCTGCAACAAATATACCAGGGTCTTTAGGTTAACGAAATTATAGTGGCTCAATAAATCCTCCATTACCTAAGTAGTGGAAGAAAGGGGATAACAACAATAGGAAATCCTCTCTAAATTAAACCTAATTGATAGAAATTATGAGGCGGTATTCAAAGTATTCTATGATATATATAATTGTTATATATTCGGGGGAAGGAAAGCAAGGTCTAGTTGAAACAGAAAAACCTAATGAAGATGGAAAATTTAAGGCATTTGAAGGTATTGTCTCCAACCCTACCCTTCTTGATGAAGATATAGAGAAGGATGGTGTAGCATAACCAACTACCCCTGTACATTGTTGGGATGGTGGGGTACTTAAAATTTCTCTTCTTCCACTACTTAAAATTATCTCTAATACCATATTATTTTATGCCTTGCTTTATAATGAATTAATAAATGTAATATGACAAGCAGACTCATGCAATTATAACTAAAGCATTCAAAACTATAAATGCACAATATTTATTCAACATAACAACATTTAAATACACAAGATACACAACATTAACTCAACATAAACAAAATAATCCATAAGACTTATCTTTATGAAAATATACACCAACTGGTTGTAGATGTTGGACGTTCCACCCAACCATAGGCTTTATTGCACTTAATATTTCTACAATAGGCCATCCCTGAGTTGGGGCTATGAGTTCACAAGGATGAACTAACTCATATGGATGGCTACAGTCCTCACATGCAACCCATTTCCCAATAATATCACAATATTTTACTCCTACAAAAATTCCAACCACCCAACTATCTTTCCTCTTCAGGCTGCACAACTCAAGGAATGTGATCCCCTTCTCTGCCATGTAGTCCCTTAGGCTATCCCAATTCCCTCAAGGGATCTAGCACAAACCATCTAGTAAATTTCTCATTGGGGGGATTCAAGAATTATCAGTTGTAATGGAGCTCTCAACAACAATACTTACTCAGTCACATGGGAAATTTCCCACATAATTCAGATAACAAGCATATTCAACACTCTGTTATAGGCATGGAAACATATCTCTCTAGCATGGATTCCCTTCCAATGATGGAAATTTGATAAACATAATTATTGGCAACAACAAAAAACTATGTTTTATATTTGTGTGTCCACAACTAACCACATGGTTCTCTAAGAAGCCCACATAACTACCTTGGAACTCATCTCAAGGTTGATTTGACTTAGCATAATTTAAGGTAAGGACTTTGGCTTATAATAAAATATTGTTATTTGGATTTGTAGCCCCTTTGGCCCCTCTAAGTCCCCTTTCATTCCTCTCCTTTGGAATCATAACTATAATATCCCAATTTGACCCTCTTGAATATTGTAAGTGTTTTTTTTTTAGTTAAGAAAAGAATGACCAAGGCCAACAAAGCAAGAGCACATAAAGGGGATATGATACTACAAGAGGAGAAAGGTGAGGGGGTATTATATTACGTTAACTTGAACCTTCACTTATTTTAAAATCCAAGTTTGCAAAGTTAAGATAGGTTATGAGTAGTGGAGGAAACAAATCCCTCAATCTAGGCCATCGGTTCCTAAAAAATAACAAGTTGTCTTTCCTCCACTATTGGAACAAGAAATAAGTTGTGTGTGAATTATCTTGCTATCATTCATGCATTCATAAATTTGAATGGGGGAGGGAGACCTATTAAAAAAATACGGAGAGGAAAATTTTTAGAGAGGGGGGAGAGTAGAAAAATAAAACTATTATATGAGAGAACAAACCAACATTGAAAATGAGCCATTAGACCTAGTTAAAGAGCCAAGAAGACAAGGAAATGTTGCAGAAGTTTTGAGAGATCCCCCTAGACTTTTCTATGCATACACTAAAGAGCAGTGGGGGGAGGAATTTTTGAGGGATTGTGTAGCAAAGAACAAAACTCCTTATGTTGTGTGGTGCAGATAATGTGGGTGCCTAAGATATGCTCTATCCTCAATAAACTTAGTAGTAAAAAATGTTGGGTTTGGAGTTGTTTTAATATAAATTGATAGCTTTATTTCCCCTAATTTGTCCCGGTGGTATCATGGATTTGGCTAGGAGGTAGTGTCTACAACAGACTACCTACGGTTGGGTAAAAATCATTTGGTCTCAATCGGTTGTCTGGTCTTCATATTTTCATACAGATAAGTCTCTTATACTATGCTGAAAATGTTATTGTTTATGTATGAGATTTGAAAAATGTTGTGATCCTTTATCCAAGGAAAAGATGAATGCAAAATTGTGGTCCTGAGGAGGGTGAAATTCCTATCTACATGAAACTTTGTATTAGTGTGTTGCTAGTTTTTCTTTTCAAAATTCAACTTTGTATGGTGAATGAAAAATCGTGGTCTTGAAAAGGGTGAAATTCCTGGCTACACAAAACTTTGTATCAATATGTTGTTGATCTTTCTTGTTTAGTTGTGTGTGGTAATGATATCGCTACTCTTGTATGAGTGTTTCAACTATTTGTTTTATTTTACATTTTTCAACATCATGTCAACAACAATTGTATGAATTAGATGACTTTGGGTTGTGAGAGGTAAATCTTTGATTATTGTGTGTCTAAAAATATATATATATATGAACATCATCTAAACCAAAATGTATAAATAAAAAAATTGGTTTCTTCTAAAGTGGGGAAGGAATTTATGTGCATGTTCATTGTGCTTTTGTACAATTATGCAATGGCTTGATATAATTGAGAGTATACATTATAAAGGTGTAAGTTGGACACTTTTTTTTGCTTCAATCTCCTAAAAAGAGAGCTCTGAGGGGGGTCCCACAATGAGAATTTTTATCATGCACAGATTTACAACTTTTGTTGTTCAAATCTTCTTGTAATAATTGATTGTCTTATGTGGATGCACAACTTTGAAAATGTTACATATTCTCTCCTTCCTTTTATAATCATTTATATAAGGACAATACTCTGAAATGCATCTCATGGCATATTTTGTCCCATAGTGTAACATCCCCACTACAATCCCCAACTTAATTAATGCTTAATGTAGATATAATATGTGGCTACAGCCAAGCGATGCAATATGCGAATTGTATTTTTGAATGTTAATAATAAAATCTGGCGTTGATTGCTAAGGGGATATGGACAGAGATGGGAGATGAATTAATCGACAAGAGAAGAGAGGGTCTAAGAGAATGTCTTAGAGGGGTCCAAGGGGGGAATTACCCATGTATATTAATTCAACCCATTTTCCTAAAACAATTGCTATTGGTATATGAACCTTCTAATTTTTTATTGAGTGTTCCCAAAGCCAATCATTGAATACATGTAAGAGGGTGGGTGTGAGTGGTCACATCTCATAGTTATTGGGAGCATGGGGGGATGAGTACATTTAGTTTGGGGAAGTGTGTGAGTTAAGCGAGCAAGCCAAAGGAAAGGAAATTTGTATGGTATGCTACAACAATTTTAGATAGTTGATGTTTTTGCATGAACAACAAGAGAGAACGGGAAAGAGATATGGAACATCCATGGAGGATGAACTCTAGAGCATGTTGTAGCATATTAGAGAATATTTGGAGCTGAAGACTTAAGAACTAGGTTGTCAGGCTGAAGAGTGAACTTTTGTGTGAGTTGCACTGTAACAAAAAGTGTTGTTGTTGTTGTTGGTAGTTCTCCTAGTAGTGAGATCCCTTGAGTTCCCAACTGAGAGATTCTTGTTTACCTATGCCAAAGAGAATTTGAAAATGAATGGTATGCCCAAGGGACTGAGATCAGTGAAGGGGTACATTCCTTGGGTTGGGCAGGTCGAGAGGAAGAGAACTAGTGGAAAAATTGAGATAGTTGTAGGAGAATATCAGTGGGTTGTGAGTTCATTGAGCTGGGAGTGGACAGTGAGAGACCACCCTTTTTTGTGGATTACTAGCCTTAGCTCAGGGGTTACTTGTTGTTGATAATTGTAACAACAAGTCTATGGTTGGATGGAACATCTATTCCAAGCAGTTATTTGCACAACTAATTTGAAAGATAAGTGTTTTATATGTTTTATGTCTTGTATTTATGAATTAAATTGCTATGCATGAGCTCTATGTATTTTGAAAAGAATTTATGTGTTTCTATGTTAGTTTATTAGCTACATTTCATGTATATTTTAAATGGTTCTAGGTGCATGTAATTAATTGTACAAGATAATGGCCAAATCTAGTTTTAATTCGTAGCTGAAAGCTACAAGAATTTAATTAGTTGTAAACTTTTTGTTTTTATGAGTATTCCACATGCAATGTCCCTCAGTTGGGATGGGGGATGATACATTATGGTACCGGAGCTTTGGTTCAAACATTGGATGATTATGGGCCAAGAACGAGTGTGAATTGAATAATTTGATGTTGCATATTTCAGTTTGTGCGAATTTGGGGGAAAATAGAGAAGTTGGAGTCAAACCCCTAAATTCATGGGAAAATTTTGAGTTTAATTTCCTCAGAGAAATCGAAGAAATGACCTGGAGTGTAAATATACAGGTTACAGAGTCAAACTAAACCTAGAAAGGTTGAAATTTGTGTTCTAATGACCATTGTAGTGTTGAATAGAGTTCAATGAATCGACGACTGAGATCGTTTTTGATCTCAATATCGACGATTGAGATTCTTCTTGATAAATTCAAAAATTCATAAGGTTTTGGTCGTTTGAAAAGTTGAGTAGATCAATGGCCGAGATTCAATTTTGGTGGTTGGGAAGTTGAAGAAGATCGACAGTCTAGATTAGTTTCGGCCAATTAGGAGTCGAAGTCGATCAACGACCAAGATGATCTCAAGTGACAGATTGGCGGACCAAGTTCACCTGGAACTTGATAAAAAATCGTTAAGTGTTGAAGTTCACCAATATAATTCACCAATGGTCGATGGTCGAATCAACGAGTTTGGCGAAGAGTTGGGTTTGGCTGGAAGAAATCTTTGATCACCGATGGCCGATGATCGGGGATCGACGAATTTTGGATGAAATATTCACGTGTCCAAAAGAAATCTTCGATCACCGATTGTTGGCACCCAAAGTTTTCGATTTAGTTTTACACGCACACACAGAAATGAATTTGTGCACGTTCATGCCAAAGTTTTGCGCATACCTAAGGAAATGTGAGAGGCATGAAATAGAGTGTGCGCCAGACCAAGTTTTGTTAGTTGCACACCAAGCTTAACGTCTACCAAGTGCAAGCTAGTTTGAGTTTTTTTAGTTGCGTCGGAAACCAATAAGATGCCCATTGAAATCAAGAAAGGAATCATCAGGAAATATCCCCAAATGATTACTGCCAGCAACATACGAGGATGTGGGATGACCAGAGGACGATTTGGCCATGCAGATAATATTTACATTGATACAAAAAGTCGAAATGGAGCGTTGATAGACACCAGAAGCGTACGAGGTCGTTTTGTCAGAAAAACGAGTGGAGAAAAGTAGAAAAAGACAATGCTCCCCAATAGAGAAAGTTATAAACGGAAGCATGAATATCAGAAATAGGGTTGGTTAGCTAGTTAGATATTGAGAAGAAGAGATTCATTGAGTCTGTATTGATCTTTCTCTGAGTTTTTTGTAATATTGTAATGCTTTGAATATATTTATGTGTATGTGTATGTTTGAGTGTTGAGCAAAGGCGCATTGCACAGTATGTTGTAATTCTCAGGATTTATATAGAGAAGCTATGAAGTTATATGGTTTTCATAGTATTTTCCCCACGCAATGTATATTTTTGTTGTGATGGAATGGATCCAGTAATAAACATGTGACAATTCTAATCCATTCTATGTCTATCACACATGAGTTGAATATGTGTGTGTATTGTCTTAATTCTTAATCCTAATAATCTGTCATATATGAGTTGCATGGATGCCAATCCTGATGAATTTTCATGTGTTTATCCTTCATCCCTGTCACAAAACCTTATGGTCTCTATGATCCTCTTTTCATCTTGGGTAATACCTTCCTCATCCTTGGCCGAGAATTGATATGCCAGTGCTTTGGGGATATTTTTGGACAACCCTAAATGAACCCTAGGTCTAAACTCTCCAGCATTAAGAAGGACGCGTCCAGGCATGGATCAAAACACCCAAAAAAAGGTTTTGTTGTTGGGACCTAAAATTCTTGTTGGGAACGATGAAGGAGAGAAATGAGGTGGCATACCTCTAAGGAGGAAGTTCAAGACTAGGTAGAGGCAAAAGAACATGATTTTTCCCTGCGAGAGACTCAAGGATTGAAGGTGAATGAAAAATAATGGAGACATATATATTTACTTAGATATGCATGAGATTTTTTTTGCCAAATTTTCTTATATGTTGCACAAATGGATAAAAAGGAAATTTGCTTCCAATTCTCCGGTGTGGTTGTTGGAGCCAGTGGCTTGGGATCAAGCCAAATTTGAAGAACTGAAAGCGTTGGATAACAAGTGAACTTGGGCTATTGATTTATGGTTTGCTTGAGTAAAAGAAGGCTACAATGTTGAATTCTCTATGGAATATGCCGAATCATTGAATAAGGCTAAAATAAAGTTTGTCGAAGGACCAAGAAGGTGGATGTTGGAAGAAATTCCACTTTGGATAAATATGTTGTTCGTGGAGAAAGGGATAATGTGCATTGAGCCTGATCGAATGGCTGAGTAAACTCCCCTATCGTAGGGGGGAGGGTTCTGTAAATATGGGAGAAATTCATAAAAGAGAGAGAATGGATCCATTGAGGAGGATCCAAAAATTGTCGAGATGAGGTGAGGTATGGAATCGACCCAAAAGAGTAGAGGAGAAAAAGAGTCGAGAGGTATGCAAGAAGAGTTGAGATAAGATGAAGAGCAGAAGAGAGAGGTGGAAAATAATTAGACAAGGGTGCGTGACAAGGGATCGGGTCCAAGATGAAGAGAAAATAAACCACACCAGGTGGTAGTACAAGAAAGTATGTTTTTCCAGAGTGGAGCACAGAAAAGGATAGGCCTGTAAAGAAGCATGGCATAGAGGAAATGGTGTCCAGTAGGGACACTAGTAGTGATACTAGTATGGAAATAGGTGATAAATTCCACACCACTTGGTTTTTGCGGAGTATCACAACCTTAGAAGAAGACGAAGCACATAATAGTGGTGCACTGATAAAAAGAGAGCACGGTGCACAAAGCAGTAATGTGTTGTTTGGAGAGGAAGATTCTGCATAAAGTGGCAATGCACAGAATGGATTGGGAGACAACGTGCATATGTGTAGTGTGTAGGTCATCCCAAGAGATAGAGCGTAAATTTGTGGTGCACAATTAAGACAAGAAGGTAGAACACAAAGCATTGGTGCTCCATAAGAAGAGGAAGATGCGGGCTCCCCTACTGGTGGGGGAGATGAATAGACAGTAGTAGATGGTCTTGTGCAACTACAAGTGGATAACTCTTTAGGTCACATCGTGAGAAGTTTCAGAAGAAGATGGACTTACCACCCCCTTTGCACATTTTTAATGAAGAAGAAAACACAATAGATAGTGAAGATATTGAAGTATAAGAAAGAGAAGAGGGAGATTTTCCTACAACAGAAACTGGCAAATCTCCCTGCGGACAGGTAGATCGCCTCTAAGAGCTTGACCCTAACCCTAGACAGAAAATGCTTAATGTGGACACTGACTTCCTTTCAAATCTATCTAAACTAACACATGAGAAGGAAGGATGACTCCTCGCTGAGTTCTGCAGAAAAACAAGATACAACCACTTCCTACTCTATTGATGTTAGCTTGAAAATAGATCTACCAATTAATGATAAGTTCATGTAACATTAGACACAAACTAGAAAGAAACATGCCAAGCGTGTCATATTAATGAGAATAACAACAACAGTACTTACAATCGTAGATGTGAATGTGACAACTTCGTCAAGTCCTCTTCGTCTAACCCTTGCCTGAAAGCTCCACAACTTGGATAATAGCAGCTTCACTGATCACTCTTTTCTGGTTGACTATGTGTTTCCTCCAAGATCATAGGTTTCATGCTAGCAGTTCTTCCCCTTTTCACCACCATAGAGCCTGTTTATATAGGTTAAGAGGAGCTTAACCTCTTGAGTTATCTTTAGAACAAGTTGGGAACTTCTTCCTTAGATCAGGGATCTCTTGATGAAACCAAGAATTTGAATACAACTACCTCCTAATCTCGAAAGATCCTCCCCTTATTCTCCTCAACGGGTCAACTATTGCCTTAGATTAGGCAACGCTCCCTTAGAGGGGGCAGGGGAGTGTTATAACGCTCCTTGGAGCCTTGTAGGGGAGCGTCAGCGCTCCTAAGGTTGCTATAGGGGAGCGCTCCCCCTCAAAACCTGTGTTTCAGAGCTCTCTTCAGGTGTTAAGAGTTATTTGACGTCAGTAAACCAATTCTCCTTATTCAAATCAAGCATATGAGATGTTTTAAGTGTCTCCTTAGTGTCGTCATCATGGCAGTATGCTCGAACATAATTTGCGACACTTATGACTAACTTGCGACACTTGTGAAAGTCGTAAGGAAGATGCGACACTTACAACAACTGAGAGAAACATGCGACACATATCCCACTAAGTAATTTTGACGTGTAACAAATTGCCCCCCAAAGTATGAAGTTAGAAGATGCCAACTGATAACTGAAATACTTTGTAGATGTCCAAGCAAGGGTATAGACTTGGAGAACCTGACAGAAGCTGCACACAAACATCCAACAAATATCATGACATATTTCAAAACCCAAGGCAGGCATACCTATGCTTGGGTGATCAAGATTTTGCAAGATATGGCCGCCATAAAATACACTGCGGATCCATAATTGTATTGATAAAAAGGTATAGCCACCGAAGATACAATGTGGATCTATACTCTGATGACTCGGAATGATCGTAGCCACGAAGAATACACAGTGGATCTACAAGATGACAAACATAGCCATGACCAATACAAAGTGGATTTATGTTACAGTGTATGTGTTCTTTGTCCAACAGAAATTCCTTCGCAGCCTGGGCGAAGCATATATCAAAGTGATCACTCAACCCAGGGTCTTCTTACCAATCCCAATATGGTACGAATCTGACCATGTGAATAGATGTCATGATGTCGAACATGGCAGAAACCACTTGATTACCGGTCAATGGTGTAAACCATTAACAAGTGCGAGGGAGATCATCATTAATGTCAATGATTCCCAAGGTACCCTAGTACATTCCAGCGAATGTGAGTAGATGAGCTGAGGTCGAACACTCGTGGAATCATCTGATCAGGGGTCAATGATGTAAACCCACTGTCGAATGTGAGGAGGCCTGCCATTGAGGCATGTAGGTCCCAAAGTACTAACTAGTTTCTAAGTCTGATTCCCGGATAATGTGTTGAAGTCGACAGGAATAGACTCGTCGAGGGAGGGCCTTGATGTATCCCCCATCAATGACACAAAACAGACATGGAGATGCAATTGGCAGATCAAACGGACATGGAATAACACAGGTTTTGAGGCAAGATATTTGGGATGGCTGACTCTCGAGGCGGATACTTCCCTTGAACACTGAGGCACAACAACAAAACATGACATGGACCAAAACTATGCAGTGGGTATTGTGACTTGCGTCGGGTGACCCAAAGGAGTGAAAGGAACTCAAAAGATTGGCTCAGCGCAGAGGTTCAGCGGATTATGATATGTGAAAATGACAAAGTGTCGTGTTCAAGGGCGACTCTAATAAGTGCTGGATGATGTTCTCAAGAGACTGCTTGGCTTGTTCCTTTCAATTTTTCCCCCATCCAGATAGATGAGTACCTCTTTTTGGTTTAACGAACTCGAGGAGGATAACACGTGCTCAATATAACTCACCTTCGGTAAGTTCCTCTTCCTTTGTTTAATGAACTGGAAGAAGTAAGAGTTCAGTCCCTAAGTGGTTCTTATATGCAGACAGTATCACCCTCGCCGCGTGTAAATTATGTGGCGTTGTCTCCCATGACCTCAACTTCCGACGATTTGGATCCGGTAGTTGACATGGTGATCTCTTCGGTAGGGTTATTGGAGCTCGATCTCCTTACTCCTATCGCGACCCTCGACATGTGTTCCTTGCAGAGTGATTCTCTTCCATCCGACGAAGATCTCTTGGAAGCCATGACCGATTTTTGTCCCTTTACATAGTATCCTTCCAGAGCATTATCCTCTTGGAAGCCATGATCAAGAAGCAATCACGAGCATAGTTTCTCTTCTCTGTGGCAAGCTCGTTAAAAAATGAAACAGAGGCCACTAGCTTTCATGCTGGGGGCAACCAAGAGCATAGTTTCCTTTCTCTGTGGAAAGCTCGTTAAAAAATGAAACAGAGGTCAAGAGCATAGTTTTCTTCACTATAGCAAGCTCGTTAAAAAATTAAATAACAATCTGGGGATTGAACTCGGAACCTTGAGCATAGTTGTTTTCCTGTGTCAAGCTCGTTAAAAAATGAAACAATCACCTCTCCCTTCAAGTTGAGTCTTTCGTCGGATCTCGTAGATGTCGAGTCGAGTCTTTTGTTAGGTCTCATTTTTAACCTTCATTTCATCCACCTGTATCATTTTTCTCCCTCTAGCACAGAAATTGGTGACAACCTCAAAGTCAGTGAATGAATTGAAGCTTGGGGGGCATGTCTCCAGCGTTTGATGATCATTCTGGAGTCAAGTCACCAGCTTTCAAGCTGGAGGCATACCGAGCTTAGTCTTTGTTCTTTCTCGTGCTCGTAAATACATGAGAATGCAACCGGGTAAACTTTTATCTTTTTTTCGGACCTGTACGGATACACGAACACACGAAAAAGGAACCCCCCTGGAGTCTCCTTTAAACCCTTTTCAGACTCTCTAAATATGAAAAGATTGTCGAGTGACCTTGTTTCCTTTCACACTCGTTAAAAGGTCAGAGAGAGCGTCTTTCGAGCGATAGTTTAACCATTTTTCGGTCTCGTTGCACTATTGTACGAAAAAGGAACTGAGAGAGTTCTCTTTTAAGTGTTTTTCCAAAATCTATAATCCCGAAAAACCTTCGAGTTTTCTGTCTTTGGACTCGTTAAAGCACACATCGACAGACCCATATGGGACTGAACTCTTACTTCTTCCAGTTCATTAAACAAAGAAAGAGGAACTTACCGAAGGTGAGTTATATTGAGCACGTGTTATCCTCCTCGAGCTCATTAAACCAAAAAGAGGTACTCATCTATCTGGATGGGGGAAAAATTGAAAGGAACAAGCCAAGCAGTCTCTTGAGAACATCATCCAGCACTTCTTAGAGTCGCCCTTGAACACAGCACTTTGTCATTTGCACATATCATAATCTATTGAACCTCTGCGCTGAGCCAATCTTTTGAGTTCCTTTCACTCCTTTGGGTCACCTGACGCAAGTCACAATACCCACTGCATAGTTTTGGTCCATGTCATGTTTTGCTGTTGTGCCTCAGTGTTCAAGGGAAGTATCCGCCTTGACAGTCAGCCATCCCAAATATCTTGCCTCAAAACCTGTGTTAGTCCATGTCCGTTTGATCTTCCAATTGCATCTCCATGTCTATTTCGTGTCGTTGATGGGGGATACATCAAGGCCCTCCCTCGACGAGTCTATTCCTGTCGACTCCAACACATTATCCAGGAATCAGACTTAGAAACTAGTTAGTACTTTGGGACCTGCATGCCTCAATGGCAAGCCTCCTCACATTCGACAGTGGGTTTACATCATTGACCCCTGATCAGATGATTCCACGAGTGTTCGACCTCAGCTCATGTACTCACATTCACTGGAATGTACTAGGGTACCTTGGGAATCATTGACATTAATGATGATCTCCGTCGCACTTGTTAATGGTTTACACCATTGACCGGTAATCAAGTGGTTTCTACCATGTTCGACATCAAGACATCTATTTGCATGGTCAGATTCGTACCATATTGGGATTGGTAAGAAGACCCTGGGTTGAGTGATCACTTTGATATATGCTTCGCCCAGGCTGCAAAGGAATTTCTGTTGGACAAAGAACACATACACTGTAACATAGATCCACTTTGTATTGGTCGTGGCTATGTTTGTCATCTCGTAGATCCACTGTATATTCTTCGTGGCTACGATCGGTCCGAGTCATCAGTGTATAGATCCACATTGTATCTTCGGTGGCTATACCTTTTTATCAATACAATTATGGATCCGCAATGTATTTTATGGCGGCCATATCTTGCAAAATCTTGATCACCCAAGCATAGATATGCCTGTCTTGGGTTTTGAAATATGTCATGATATTTGTTGGATGTTTGTGTGCAGCTTCTGTCAGATTCTCCGAGTCTATACCCTTGCTTGGACGTCTACAAAGTATTTCAGTTATCAGTTGGAATCTTCTAACTTCATACTTTAGGGGCCAATCTGTTACACGTCAAAATTACTCAGTTGGATATGTGTCGCATGTTCCTCTCAGTTGTCGTAAGTGTCGCATTTTCCTTATGACTTTCGCAAGTGTCGCAAATTGGTCATAAGTGTCGCAAATGATGTTCGAGCATATTGCCATGCGAATGACACTAAGGAGACACCTAAAACATCTCATATGCTTGATTTGAAGAAGGAGAGCTGGTTTACTAAAGTCAAATAACTCTTAACACCTGAAGAGAGCTTTGAAACAAAGGTTTTGAGGGGGAGCGCTCCCCTATAGCAGCCTTAGGAGCGCTGGCGCTCCCCTACAAGGCTCCAAGGAGCGTTATAACGGTCCCCTGCCCCCTCTAAGGGAGCGCTGCCTAATCTGAGGCAGTAATTGGCCCGTTGAGGAGAATAAGGGGAGGATCTTTCGAGATTAGGAGGTAGTTGTATTCGAATTCTTGGTTTCATCAAGAGATCCCTGATCTAAGGAGGAAGTTCCCAACTTGTTCTAAAGATAACTCAAGAGGTTAATCTCCTCTTAACCTATATAAACAGGCTCTATGGTGGTGAAAAGGGGAAGAATTTCTAGCATGAAACCTATGATCTTGGAGGAAACACACAGTCAGCCAGAAAAGAGTGATCAGTGAAGCTGTTGTTATCCAAGTTGTGGAGCTTTCAGGCAAGGGTTAGACGAAGAGGACTTGACGAAGCTGTCGCATTCGCATCTACAATTGTAAGTACTGCTGTCGTTATTCTCATTAATATGACACGCTTGGCCTGTTTCTTTCTAGTTTGTGTCTAATGTTACATGAACTTATCATTAATTGGTAGATCTGTTTTCAAGCTAACATCAATAGAGTAGGAAGTGGTTGTATCTTGTTTGTCTGCAGAACTCAGCGAGGAGCAAAGGATTGGAGCGCAACTTGGAGCGTGCAGGGACAAACGTCGATAAAGAGGTACTTCTGTCATCCTTCCTTCTCATGTGTTAGTTTAGATAGATTTGGAAGGAAGTCAGTGTCCACGTTAATCATTTTCTGTCTAGAGTTAGGGTCAAGCTCTTAGAGGCGATCTACCTGTCCGCAGGAATATTTTCCTACAACAGCTACCACTCTTCATAATCAAGAACTCTGTAAATTTTGTATATCCAAATGCTAGCATAATCTAGATATTTTCAAGACTTTCCTATACAAGGTTGCTTTATAGTTGGCAATTATCAGAGATATCATTACATCACATGGATGAATAACAGTTAGAGTGTTGAACACGCATTGTGCTAGAGTTCTCTCAATCCCATGTCCATTTTGATGGAACTGTTTGACATTTTTACTGATGGAAAAATGTATATTTATGTGTGGGAAAATCCAGTAATGACATTCGTTGCCCAAACATAGTATTCATGATTAGTAATGGCATGCCAATAAACTCAATCCATACTCCTTAGTCTATAAAGTTTAGATTAATAAATTGGAATAAAAGCAACACAAGATACCCCTATTTTCTAACCAAGGATGAC
>ML796647.1:227684-242809 GCA_009831015.1 Picea engelmannii
GAATAGCTCTCTCGAGTGTTGTTCATTAAGACCGGTCAACCTGTAAATTGACCCGTTTTCGACTCCTGAGCTTGTGAGGACGTCTTTATCCCGAGATGTAATCAATATAAAGTTATCTGAGCAAAGAATAGCTTTATCCGGCAGAAGTGCCTCAACCTGATCCTGGTCATCTACATTATCTAAAACTATAAACGCATTAGAAACTGAGAGATGCCTTTTAAGAAGTTCTTTACCTTCATAAATATTGTGTATATGCCGAACCGATTCAGTCAACTCCCAAAGAAGTCTTATCTGCGAGTCTACAATTCTCTTTTCTCTCACGTCAGACAGAAAGCAGGATCTACTGTATAGAGAATTCATCCGATTGAAGAGTTCCCTGGCCAGGGTTGACTTTCCTACACCACCAGGACCAACGATCCCCGCAACGGTAGGTTTTCCACTCGGTTGCAATAAAACTTTATTTTCAAAATCATTCACTTTGTCGTCCAACCCAGTTGGATGTCTCGCTACAAACACTGGTCTTTTTAACTTTCTCAACACACAGTCCACTACTATATCAACCAACTCCCCCTCGTCGCTGGTTATTAGCAAGAAAATAAATACAACTAGTGAGAAACAAACGTCTATATACATCCATCAAACATAATAAAGTAATAGAATACAGGGGAGGTTGAGTTCTCACCCGTGAAACGCCTCTAGATCGAAACCGCTTATTTCTGCAACGGCAGACAGAGCGTTTCTCCAATTTTCAATCGTGTTGGACTCGTATCTCAGCTTCGTTTCATGAGTTTGGGGATCGTATACTCTCTTCTCTTCCAGCTTGCGCAGGGCTTGAGCATACACTCCATCGTCTCCACGATTACATCGAAGCTGAGCAGGCGTCACATGGTAGAAGACGGGAATGATGGGAGCCCTCGACTCCAGCATCAGGAGGAGTTCATTGAGACACCGTGCTGATTCCGCGTATCCCGGGGAGAAGATGGCCACATGGATGGAGGCGGTTCGAATCGCACCTTCTTTCTGAAAATAAAAATTGTCGCCCTCTTGTAACTCCTGCGAGTCCAGGAAGACCCTCAATCCGTGTGCCCGAACGCGATGATAAAGATGAGGAGCGATGGTTTTTTTGACATAGGGAATGTAACCGTTAATGAACACATCGTAAATGTTATCTAAATCGGTGGTAGGAGATGCAAAGGTGGAGGCGGAGGATGAAGCCATTAATGATGGGATACAGAGAAGAAATAAGATGATGAAGATAAACGTTAGTGCAGATTGAGCAGAGCGAGAGAAAGGTGTTTGTGTCTCTCGTGTTGATCCAAGGACTACCGCACCGCTGGATGACGCATGAAACCCAATTGAGTATAGTAGTAGTATCACACTTATTTATGAATGTGTTATTGGTGACTTTAACGCACCTTTCACAGTCCGGCGAGTTCCGGCCATGTCGGTGGGTCGGTGCTTATCAGTCACGCGAACTCTGTAATGAACGGGCCCGTATACGCGTTTATGGTGGGCCACAACTGACAGAAGAAAATAAAGCAACTTCTTCGGTCGGCCACTTGCAAAAGCGTGTGGATTCTTTTTCCGAGAGCCACCATACTTTTAATTTTATATATACGTGTGTGGCCCATATACTCTTACTTACTCGGTCAAGAAAACAAAGACTCCGGGTAGACCAAAGAGTTGGAAGTTGTGTTAGGGCGCGATATCTGGTTTACATACATGTGACAGGAATTCTTTTTATTATTTCCTCACTCAAATGAGTAGAAATCTATATGAATTTTGAGATGGATACCCATAAGAGTCTCATAAAGGAATTTCGTCTCAGTTTTATTTAAAAGTTCTATTTTTTTTAATAGTATTTTTGTTATTTTTTTCATTTGATTTTGTTAGAAATCTGATGAGGAATGGTTGGATTTGCAGATTTAAATGGTTAAGTTTGTATAATTTAAGTGTTTCACGGTTTTTTAGCATGTTGAATCCATTTATACTTTAAGAAATGCAATTTAAACAACAAAAAATAGCAATTTTGTCCAGATTTACTTAATCGGAGGCCAAAAAAAACCCAAAAAATAAAACCTTTAGTCAAAACTACCAACCAAAAATCCTACGTATTTAAGAGTGAATTAAAAATTGTAATGTTTAAGTCTTATAGGGCCACATATTCATACTTGCTTGCTCTAGAATGAAAAGACTACGACTACGTCACATAGTGACAAATGATAAAAAGAGGAGCCACAACAACGTGATGAAGCCTTTGAAATAAGTTTATTTAAAAACATTGAATTTTCATTAATTATAATTTTTATATTATTACTAGAAATCATTTTCTAGTCGGGCACGATTATCCATAAAATTCCCCTAAAGGTTTTTAGCCAAAAGTCATATATTGAATAGTAAATTAACCAGAGCCATGTAATGGTTATGTCCATCCATGTAGCAGCATAATAGCCGAAAAAGTTTTTTTTTCCAAAAAAAAATAGCACAAGTAAATAATTTTTTTACATCGGCAGTTCATGTATCAATGAAACATTACTTCGGTTCTAAAGGCCACTCATTGCAGAAATAATAGCAGAAAGAGTTAATGGAACAAGAAAGTGATTGCTAATGTGCTAAAACATTACTTTGGGTCTAAAGGCCACTCATCACAACATAATAGCAGAAAAATTTAATGGAACAAGAAAGTGATTGCTAATATGCTAATTGCAATCGGCCCGTTTGTGTATGAAAGTTGTAAAAATACATTTTTCAAATTAAATTTAATATTGTCAAAATGTTAGTTTTGGGGAGCAGTTCAATTGGCAAGTGTCTTGTTATGTTTGTGGCATATGATCTCATAAACTGTGGTTTCAACATAAACACATAAGGAAAGCTAACCTCAACCCAAACCATTTTCTCTCATACTTAGTCAATTTCTCATTATAGAGCACTCTATGAATCTCCTTTGACCTTTAAACATGCCTCTAACTCACTCAATCTAACTATTTTCTCTCACACTTGGTCAATTTTCTCATTACAAAAGCACTCCATGCATCTCATCTAATCTTTAAACAACCATGACACTCTCTTACACTACCCTATAAAACACAAGGAGGATCTTCCCTTTCTCTGTTTAATAGTCCCCCAAGAATATTCTACAATTTTAGTGCTCTTTAGTGTAGGTAGGAAAAGTCCAATCCACTAAATGCTATTTGGGATTAGCTTGCAATAATAATACTTGTCTCTCAAACCTCCAATGAACAACAAATACATAGTAGGTGAAGGATTCCTAACTAGTCCAACCTCTATGCTCTCTTATAGTCATCTCTCTCTCATCCAAGGTTTATAATTTTCTCTTCACGGTTTTGATTTGGTTAATTTTAGATTTGTTGATTGTTGGCAAAGGTGGTGTCAACATGATAAGTTTACCTCATGAATGTGAGAATGATAGAATGAATGAATGCCCATGAAAGAGTTGAGGGAATTATGGCTCATTACTGCTAACATGAGGATTGAAGTACTCTTACACCTCCCCATAATGATTGTACTTATTCCATGCTTCAATAACTACATGAGAAGACTTCCCCACCAACCTCTTACATGCATTTAATGATTGATTTTATAAGTCAATGGACATAGATGGCTTCATTTGAGGCACATGGTGAAAATAGATGATTTCATAGGATCACATTTGTCATTAGAGGATTTACTTTTCCATAGGCCCCATTTCTTCTTCCCCTTTTGTGGAATCATAGCCTCTCTCACGCTCTCCATATCCATCTTGGATTATTTATATTATATCCCAACATTAATATTTACATAGGTCAATTTCACTATGGAAACCCTACCACACTGTCTAAATAAGTATATTTACATCATCTACTTTCTTAGCAATTCATTAGTCATGCCTTTCCCTTAAGCTCCACACTAGGAATCCATACTAGCATGTTTACAACTTTTATAAGTGGGTCATTTATTTAATCTCACACAGTTGGACTTCCACCATTATAACCACACAATTACAATCTATACATAATCTGATCCAATACATTCTAGGAGTCAAAAGTGGGATATTACATGAAGGATGCTATTGAGGTTATACGAAAAGAATAAGAACTTGAGATTTGACATCTCTTGTCTCTTTTATAGACCTAGGGTTTACATAAGGTGCCCAACAAAGGTTTGTAGTACTTTAGTATGTTGACATATTCAACCTTCCAAAGGAAGGATATCTCACCCAAGGCATGTTTGATAGTTGTTGATTAGTTAATGTGTAGAGTGTTAAAGATTTGTTAAAGAATGGATTCCATTCATTAGCCTTTATCCACATTAATCTAAATCAGAAGAAAAGAGCTCATAGGAAATCAAAATGAGAATATAAATGTAATCAAGATATCTCATAACAAAGTAAACATGATTAGGACATGCATTCAACTTTAACACTTTACACAAGAATAAAGTGCCACAATCTCATAGCAGGAGCACAAATCTAAATGAGATGCAGATTTCATTATATAAAACAAGATCGGAACTAAACATGGCATACAATAATTGAACAAAACCCAATGGAACTGAACTCAATAACAACAACAACAATGCTCTATCAAACTATCTTAATACATGTATATAGGATGTTGAGGTTGTTATAGAAGATTCAAGACAAATCTAGCATTTAATAGATGTAAGCCACCTATACAAAAAGGGCTCTATGCCTTTACAAAAAAATTAGCATAGGTCTCAATGTATTGGTTCTAAGTGATCCTTACCCTTTTCTATGTCTGCATACTTAAGTTGCTATAGATTTAAGTCTTCAATGGATCACATCTCTACTGATATTGACTCTACATTCTAGGCCCTTTGGTAGAATGTGGCCACAATAATCCTAGACCACTCCTTCCAACTTTTTCTAAGTTGGTCACGATGCCTATTCTTCAAAAAGGGGCTCCAACTCTAGTATTTCTTTGATACTCATGTCCCGGAACATAGTGAACTCCCCAAATATAGATTTCCATGCAAGAGTGACTTCCCAAAGTTGTTCTACAAACTCAACAGAATAGATCTCAATGGAAGTTCTAAAATCAGGGAACAAGGTGGGATTATGGATGTCATAATCAATAAATGGCACTTGCCGCATGAACCCCTTCAAGTGCCCATGCTTGTTGGAGAATTGCACTTGTGTATTGAACAAATCATCAAGGTCGTTAAGGCCTTGGAGTCTACTATAGGGATTTTATGCTCCCTCATCTTGTTCTTCTTGCCCCCATAGCCCTGTCGTGCTCCTACCAATAGATACCATCGCCCATGAAATCCTTCTAACACTCTAATACTAAGTTATCCTTGAAACCATTATTGATGAACTACTTTGACTTTGATCGCATAGAGCTATTATAATATGTTTTTTATCTATAGAACTGCCATAAAATTTGGGCTGCAGTTTCCAAGCTTGTATGCTTTAAATGAATTGTCCTTCCTATTGTTTGTCCTACTTCTAGATGATGTAGGTTCAACTTTGAAACTTAAATATCTCTATGAGCTTCTAAAGTTCGTATGAGCTTCTTGCTTAACAAAAATAGGATCATAAATCCTTGATTTTTACCAAGATCGATGCCACTTGGAGTGTGTGTTGTCTTGGCCATTGATCATTTTTCCAATTTCCCACCTATCTGACTTAAATCCATGACAGATTTACCTAGATCCATTTATGATTGAAAGACATGGCATATTATTCATGGTCATTAATGCAACTTGATTGGTTCGAGAGTAACATGTGGAACATTTAAAGAAAATTCAATGACTACCTATCATGTTCGCATTAATGGTGACACAACCTAACTCTTTTTTCCGATAGACAATTCCCATCCAAATATGTGTTTTCAAAGTAATGACTTCCCCTAGTAGATACCTTACCCTATGTAGACATGCCCCTGCTCAATGCAATGACTTCCCACAATAGATACCTTACCCTATGTAGACACTCCCCTATTGTATGGTCCATTAACTCCATATTTTCCTCAAAATCCCATAACACCCATCCCATCCCATCTATATATCTCTAGTTACCATCAAATACCCAACCACACATATATGCTATGGTGGAGTAACTAGCCTATGTAATCATAGACCATTTATATTGATCGTGACTCTACACTCAAGATCCTTAAGTTGAATGTGGTCACAAGAAGGCCATTGACACCATCGTGGTTCTAGATCCTGGTAAGCATGTTGTAAAACAAGGGAAGTTTCCAAAGCCTACATGTCATAAATGGTGAAATATAGGTTTTTATTGTGGACTTTTCTTATAATTTTGGTTGATGAGAGATTATTTGCAAGACTATTTACAATGTTAGTGTAGGTTTTGGACAAGGTGGAAGAAGGCACACTCTACATCAGGTCAAGAAAAATGAAAGGTATGGGAAATAATTTAGCTTAAATGAAATCATAACAATATAAGAAGTAAGGGATGCAATACTTGAATTAGGTTTCTTAAAACATATTGGGGGCTAATGGGGCAATCAAATTTGGTCTATTCACCAATTTAATTGCACCTTGCAAACCAGTGAAGGATTTGTCTTATTGGTCAATCAGAGTAGGTGGAATTCAATTTGGATGGCATAAATACTTTTGTGGAATTTGAATTCAAAAATATAGTGGATGTCGATGATCCCTACCTTTCTCTAATAGCAAAGACTAGGATTTTAATAACAACACAATATTGAATTTGAATTAGCATCAAATGTATTTTAAAGTTGAGGGTAGATGTATCATCTAGCCTTTGGACACTACATAGGGAGAAATATTTGGGGACCCAATTGTAGAATATTTGGCTAGTGGTGTGGTTGATCAATTGTATAATCTAATGTTAATACATCAATCCCATAATAATTGTGGAATAAAGTCAATGAAATTTCTGCTCATTTGGCACTAGCTCATAGGAAGAAATGGATCACTAGTATCACAAATACTATGAGCAATATACTTGCTATTACATAATTGTTGGCCCTTGGTTATGGAAGCAAGAGAAGATCAAGGAAGAAAAGGGAGAATGTGAACTTCGTGAAAGACACAATGACTGTTGCTGGGTCGAAGTGAAAAAAAGAGAAGAAAAGAGGGAGCGAAGCCCGAGAAAGAAAGTCATTGAACGAGGAGATCGGGAATGACAGATAAGCAAGGAAGAAGGATCGTGGACAACTCAGCAAGCAAGAAAATCCATCGTTGGATGATTTGGAGCACCGCGCGAGAAGGAAGGAAAGACAGGCTGGTGGAGCCTTGGAAATGCGGGTCAAGTTGACCTAGGGTTTTGGACACCTAGGTTTCAGCCTAAGGCTGTCGGTGAGCTATAATGTATAAATAAAGGTCTAAAGGACCTGGGTCGGGTTGGTACAATATTGTTGTTTATCTAGTTGTATTGATGGTGTGAGTGAGTATTATATCGAGAGAGAGAAGTGCTAAGAGTGAGAGCCTTCTAGTATTGTAAGATGTTCAGCTGGGTGCGAAGCTCAACCCTGCAGTTGGGTGCGCAGGGAGGGGAGAGAAAGAGGGAAGAATGAAGAAGATCTTCTAGCTGAAAGCACCGACAAGAATTGTATGCTTTATCTTAATAAATCATAAGCACAGTTCTGTGGACGTAGCCCTAGAGAGAGGGTGAACCACGTACATTTCGTGTTGTGTGTGATTGGTATTTTGTCTCTGTCATTGATATATTGTGATTGCATTACTACTTTAGATCTGATAAGTAGATGTGCAGAATAGATCTAAGATGATAAGTGATGTATGAACGTTGTGTTGTTCTTGTGTTAGATCCACTTGACATTTCCTTTGGTTGTAGATATCTCTGTCCTGCAACCCCCTCATATCTACTTCAGGTGAGACTGCACTTGCTTTGCAGGTGTTGCTGAAAGGGCCAATAGTTAGGGCTTGTCGGTATGCTCTTGGAGCTGAACCCTGGGTTTGCCCCTGTGCCAACAAATGGTTCCGTTGTCGGGACAAGAATCTTCTTGAGGGAATGTCAAGGTGGTTTCCATCAAAGACAGAGACTCAAAAGTGGATAGAAGATCAAGAAAAGGACTTCGTTGAAGCCCAGAACAAGAACCCTAATCTTAGCTCAGAATATTGGCTGGAGAAATATATCTTTACTGATATACACGAAATTTTCTTTAGAGGAATCCATCAAGAGCTATATGAGTGGCTAGCTAGATTAGCAGATACCCAGTTTGAGATCTGATCTAGACCTCCTGTGGTTTGGACGTCGGAGCTGATCAAGAAGGCCAAGAGAGTTGATAATGTTGTATCACGATCAATAGATCACTGATTCAATAACACCATTGGAGGGTACATCACAGAGTTCGTTGTTGATAGAGTAGAATCATACAGCCAAGCCGAGAGATATTTCTTTAAGGAACCCAGAGGAAAAAAATTTAATTTTCTGAAGCTGAGAAGAACATCTTGAAGATACAATAGATTGGTCTGATCGAGAAAGGCTAATGTTCAAGAATTCAAACAACGACAGCGACACAGAAGCTGGACATACGGGCAGTGGGAGAGTGTTCTGAGAAGTTCACCTTGCAAACCTGTTTAAGAAGAACTACGGGGAGGAGGGTTTCTACAGTGGAGAAGAGGCAGATCTGATAGACAAAGAACATTCAGAACCCGCTAGGGCAGAGGAAGGAGAAGCTGAAGAGCTTCTTCGGGGAGAACCTGAAACCTCAGAAACTACGCAGACCATCGAAGTAAGTATTGTTATCCCTTCTGTTGATTTAGTATTATTAAGCAATCAAAGTAATCCCAGTCACCAAAGTACCCAGAGCACTGTCAATAGTAGTCCACCACACATTCAGACAGGAACCCTAGGAAGATCTATGGCAGATGAGATGAGGCTTCCTATTTTTAGGGGAGATGGATCTGAAGATCCTGATCAACACTGGTTCCTATGTGAAGTCGTATGGAATATTAAAAATTTCACTGACAAAGCTGTCAAAAGAACCCAGTTTAGTACCACTTTAAGGGATCGTGCACTGAGCTGGTACATGAAGCTTGTCCAAGGACTTGCACAGCCTAAACCACTGAATCAGATTAAGAATGAATTGAATGCAGAGTTCAAGAAACCCAACTCAGAGTCATAATGTATTACAGAGCTGAAAGAGATCAATAAGAAGGCGACTGAACCTGTTTGGGAATTCGATCAGAGATTCAAAATCTTAACCGACTGATTGAATTTTCAGATCCCAGATGAACAGAGCAAAGAATGGTTCATTGTTGCCCTTCTACCACACATCAGAGTTCCCCTGATGCAATAGAAGTTTTCTTCATAGGCTGAGGCATTGGAGATCGCCATGAAGTTAGAATCATCCCCTGTGGGAGAATCCATCTCAAGTATGAGCCAGATCTTGAGTCAACTAACTAGTTTGTCTCTGTAGGTTGAAGATATGAAGAAAGACAAGGGAAAAGACAAAAAAGAAGACATTTGGTGTGTCAAATGCAAATCATAAGACCATGACAAGGAACACTGCCCTCTATTCAATGAATACTTGGATTCTGGAGCTCTGAGCCCTTTGAAGCAAGTCACCTTATCTTGGTGCGAGGTATGCAGAAACATACATCGCTCTATTGAGTGCTACTACATGAAAAAGTATGTTCAGACACCTACAAATTTGTATTGTACATTCTATAAGT
Source organism: Picea engelmannii (assembly GCA_009831015.1). Lineage (NCBI taxonomy): Eukaryota > Viridiplantae > Streptophyta > Pinopsida > Pinales > Pinaceae > Picea > Picea engelmannii. The sequence continues at coordinate 237,333 of ML796647.1, forward strand.
CCGTAGGGCATGATGATAGGGATTGTAGGGCTTAGGATCTCATGCATGAAAGGTCAAGAGACATATATAAGATTCAAGGCAAAGTACAACAAGAAGGAAACACTACGCAGTATAATTCTCATGGGAGATGAAACTTCAATCCTCACGGTGGATTCAGACAAAGAAGACAAGGAGGAGGAATGGGTCGAGGCCAAGGATAGATCATCTATTATAACTACACACAACTAGGACACCTTGCAAGGGATTTTCAGAACCCTTGTACCACTTGCAGCTACTGCAGCTCGTTTGACCATGTTATAGAAGATTGTCCTCTGTTGCTAGCTAAGTTTCAAGAAAAACGAGGACCTCAGCAGAACCGACAAGTGAAACTAATATATGATGAGACTCGCGGAGAAGACCCTAGAGTCTCTATTATAACAAGAGGAGGTGTTGTCACATGAGATGACAGAATAACCTAAGGGAAGACTATAGAAGATTCAGGAATCAGGAAAGCTACAGAGAAGAAACAAAATTTTGATGCAAAGAGAGAAATACAAATATTTGAGGAAGCCAGAAAAGAATTCAGAGGAGACCAAGGCTCCTCATCAAAGACAAGACCAGAAGTGAGAGAATATGGAATGCCCCTGGCATTTGATCAATTTGATTCACCAAAATAAGGAAAAGAGGTAAGCAAGCTTATGGATTTTTTATATACTTGTATTAAGTTGATTCAGGATGAAAGCATTGTACAAGAGTTACAAAATTTAATCAGGCAATATAAGCTAGGAAAGATAGACCCCTTACTAAATAGGGCAGTACACCAAATCTATAAGAAGAGAAGGACAAATAAGGAATTACATTTGAATGCCCAAATAGAAGAGTATGAGATATATTTTGTAGTCCTCAACTTAGGGTTAGAGGTCATTATCATGACGAAGCAAACCTGGGCACTAATGGGAAAACCGAAGTTGATCTATTCCCCTATCAGGCTTAGGATGGCTAATCAACAAGCTATCAGCCCATTTGGATGATTGGAGCATGTCCCTGTGGACATTGATGGAGTAAGAAAATTTGTGGATTTTGAGGTAATTGAAATAGTTGATGACAACTGTCCTTACCCCGCATTGTTAGGAATTGATTGGGCTTTCAATAATTCCACTGTGGTTGATTTAAAGTAAGGACGTATGACATTTGAAAAAGATGGCCTTAGGGTCATTGCACCTTTAGATCCAAATGAAGGTCAGCGATACACAGAACCTATCAGAGAAGAAGACCACACATATGCACTAGAAACTATATATAAGATAACAACCATACATCATGATTACATTAATCCTACAGCCGATGGGGACCTAAGCTGGCAAAATGAGAGCGCATGTTCATTAGAATCAGAAGAAGCACTGGAGAATTGGCAGAACAAGATGTATGAAGCATCTACAAGAAGATGTGCTAGACTAACTAGAGAAGTTCGCTAGATTGGCACAACAATAACTAACTTACCCACCTATGATGGTCTAAATCCTTTAGAAACCTTCTTGTCGGACTTTGAAGAGAGTGTACCAACACAACAAAGATTATTGGCAATGGATGAGGCCTTGAAAGCCACACCAACAATATGGTGGGGGGCACACAAAAGTAATATTATAGATTGGATACAATGTTGCACCTCGATGACAGAGCGGTTCTCAGCACAAACCGGGAGCTGGGAAGTAAGGTATACAAGTCGAAGTTGCCCAAAGGACCATGTGTGGAGTTGTGAAGAGGCATGGAGCAACATTCCTCAAGAACAATGGGTGCACAAATTCATTAATACACTGGACACCACCCCTATCAACTGGTACCTTCAAGCAGAGTTGCACCTCATCACTACAGATTGGAAAGGTATGACTCATAATTTCGTAACTACCTTTTTATTTGAAAGTCAATATCCCTCAGTAGATCAAGAATTACAGATTGTGAAATAGAAAGTATTTGAGGAGGCATCTAGTCTTCCTTTGGAACAAGAAGAGGACGAATGGACTGTGCCTCTCCAGAAATTGCAGGGCTGATACAACATCAATATCGATGAAGACGATGATCTGAGGAAGGTGAACATCGCATAAATAAAGGGCCAAAGAGATGTGGAAGGACCAGGAGTTGAGCTACCATTCATTGGACAACCAATCAATATTAAGAAAGTCAATATTGGAACAGAGCAGACACCAAAGTTTGCAAATGTTGGAGATTACTGGGATGCTGCCACCATTGACAAAATTACAGATTTACTGCATGAATATCAGGACTTGTTTCCAACCAAGTTCACTGATATGAAGGTAATTAAAGGACCTATGGGAGAGATGAGGATTCCTTTAAATCCAGATGCAAGACCAGTTAAACAGAGACCTTACAGACTGAACCCTAAATATAAGGAAAAAGTGAAGATTGAGCTTGACAGAATGTTGGAAGCGGGGATTATAGAACCTGTCGAAGAGTCAGAGTGGATTATCCCTATGGTGGTACAAGACAAGAAGACAAGAGATATCAGGATATGCATAGATATCAGGAAGTTGAATGATGCTTTTTTGCATGACCCCTTCCCTACACCATTCACGGACGAAGTGTTAGATAATGTGGGAGGCCAGGAAGTATATTCTTTTACAGATGGATTTTCAGGATACCATCAGATCCAAATTGCCAAGGAAGATCGCCATAAGACCACATTTGCAATAGAATGGGGATCCTACCAATATACAGTGATGCCATTTGGATTGAAGAATGCCCCAACCATCTTTTCCAGGGTGGTGGTCGAAGTATTCAAGGAATTTCTGCATAATTTTTTAGAAGCATACTTTGATGATTGGACTGTTTTTAGTTTATTGAATGTAACACACCCACTACCATAACTCAAAATTTTTGGTCGATATATCAATAACGAGACTCCCCGGAGCTTGTAGCAGCAAAATGTCAATCCCTGAATCACATGTCTTCTATTTACATACCCGATTCTCTGTACATAACCGTAGTCTTACGTCCCACCTGACGCAGGCGCGCCAACCACAGGTACGTTCGCTCACAGGGTCTTCATCTTCTCGCCCGAAGAACTCCAATTTTCTTCTATTTCCCTATCGGGAAGATCTTCTCCCACAGTTCTCTCGCGCGATTCCCCCTTCCTTGATTTATCGGGGAATTGAAACTCGTGACTTCGCGAGTTCAAAGGTTGAACACTGGGTTCTCGGATCCCTGAGACCCGATGGTCGGTCAACTCGCTGACTTTTCCTCGAGGGATTTCGCTACTCGCAACCTCGTGATTTTGAATACCCAATACTTGGGCTCTCACCTCGTGAAACCTGAGCTCACGAGATCCCTGGATCTCTGCCACCTGTCCTCCTCGGATGGACGGCTCAGATCCTCTCGTAGCCTCGCCACTCGCGACTTAAAGCGTCCAGCTTTTGGACTTCTACCCCGCGAGCCCCGAGCTCACGAGATCCCTGGATCTCCGCCACCTATCCTCTTCGGATGGATGGCTCATATCGTCTCGTAACCTCACCACTCGCGACTTAAAGCGTCCAACTTTTAAATTTCTACCCCGCGAGCCCCGAGCTCACGAGATCCCTGGATCTCTGCTACCTGTCCTCTTCGGATGGACGGCTCAAATCCTCTCGTAGCCTCGCCACTCGCGACTTAAAGCGTCCAGATTTTGAACTTCTACCCTGCGAGCCCCGAGCTCACGAGATCCCTGGATCTCTGCCACCTGTCCTCTTCGGATGGACGGCTCAAATCCTCTCGTAACCTCGCCACTCACGACTTAAAGTGTCCAGCTTTTGAACTTCTACCCCGCGAGCCCCAAGCTCACGAGATCCCTGGATCTTCGCCACCTGTCCTCTTCGGATGGATGACTCAGATCCTCTCATAGCCTCGCCACTTGCATATTAAAACGTCCAGCTTTTGAAGTTCTACCCCGCGAGCCCCAAGCTCACGAGATCCTTAGATCTCCGCCACCTGTCCTCTTCGGATGGACGGCTCAGATCCTCTCGTAGCCTCGCCACTCGCGACTTAAAGCGTCTATCTTTTGGACTTCTACCCCGCGAACCTCCGAGCTCACTAGATCTTCGGATCTCTGCCACCTGTCCTTCTCGGATGGATGGCTCTGATCCTCTCGTGGCTTCGCCACTGTTCACGAGGCTTAACCCTCATCTATCTCCCTATAGATCTAACGGCTGTCGGGTTCCCTATCTAGGATCTGACGGTTCAGATTGGTTCCGATACCGCGCCCTTTTCTACTGCTCTTTGGACGTGGAAAAACCAATGACCCAGATGTTCTCATGGGGCCTGGGGATCTACGACTCAGATCTCCTCGCTATTCTTGAAGATGGAGGAAAAAGGATTAAGGCAACTAACGCCCTCGTTCATTCCTTCGATTTAACGATTGTGAATGTCCACAGACTCTTCGACAATATCTCGTCTGTTGATCAATATTGATCCCTACGCTGTTACTACGGGATTTAAGAGGGTCGTTCCTCTTTATACAGGGTTGTTAAGACTTGTGCGTTCCAGTCCCTTTTCTGGGTTCCTTGCGAACCTTTCTAAGGAGGAAATCTTTGTGAAGAGATCTGTACCAGGTATCCCTGAGACAGATAAGGGGAAACAACTTCTCGAAAACAGCTGGGAACCTAACTTAGTTCGATCTAGGCAACAATACCATTGCTTAACCCATGTACATCATGCGTGGTTTCCTCTGTTATGTGCATACATCTATTCATTCCCATCACACACTGCACATGCATTTTTACACAGAAATCATTCATAATTTGACAGTCCTATGAGAATATATATATCTATCTATACATATACCAGTCTATGAATTTCAAGATGTAATATATATATAAGACACTTATCAGAAATGCCTTCAGAAATGGGTGTAACTGCTGAGAGGGTTTCTCGTTTCCACCCAACCGTAGGCTCAGCGACTCCCAACGGATTTACCACTAGCCACCCCCGAGTTGAGACCATGATGTTCTGAGACTAAGTCTCTCTGTCTGCCAGTGACCAGAAGCGAAGGTTGCAATCCTTCCTCTCTGCTATCACTCACTCTGCGTAAAAACTACCAGAGTTCCCCTCGCGTCTACCCCTCCCCCATCGCTTCTGCCATACGCCTTATCCTCTCGCGAGGTTGCGTGTGGCACGATTACCCTCGCGCCGATCAGGCCTGACGGATCTACGGATGGGTGGTTCACCATTCCATCCCTCATCAAGCCGCCCACCTACCAGCCTACGAGACATTAAATTTGGGGGCCAGCGAGCCGCTTTTGGTTCTCTGGGCCAGTGAAGTCCAAATACGGTATTCATTCAGGGTGGAAGTTAACACCACCTTTTCAAGAGCCTTCCACCGCCATCGTGGTCTCTTTTCTGCACATCCCCTCTCAGCAGTTCTGCAATCAATTCAAAATATTATTCACATTCAATGACCTCTTCCTACAGGTCCATTTACATCACATATTCATACTTATGAGTTTGCCATA
>ML796648.1:0-12415 GCA_009831015.1 Picea engelmannii
TGGTTCGAAGTAAGCAAATGAGAAGAAAAGTCGGAGAGAAGTACGGAAAAGCACGACATTGGATGAGGAGATCAAGGAAGATGGATCGAGGACAACTTAGTAAGCAGATAAAGCCACCATTGGATGCGTTGGAGCACTGCGTGAGAAGGGAGGAAATACATGCTGGCGAACCCCTGAAAAGGAGGGTTAATTAGACCTAGGGTTTTAGACACCTAGGGTTTTGGGTAATTAGGGTTTTGACACCTAGGTTTCAACCTAAGGCTGTCGATGAGGGACTATAATGTATAAATAGAGGTCGAGAGGACCTAGGTCGAGTATGTACTAGTGTTGGGTATTGATATTGATTGTTGTTGGTTGAGGGATTATTGTACTATGAGAGAGAGGAGTATTGAGAGTGAGAGACTTCTGGTATTGTAAGATCTTCAACTGGGTGCAAAGATCAAGTCCTACAGTTGGGTGCACGGGAAGGTGGGAGATAGAGAGAAGAAGAAAGAAGATCTGCTGACTAAGAGCGCAGATCAAAAATGTAAGCTTTATCTTAATATATCATAAGCACAGTTATGTGGACGTATCCCTAGAGAGAGGGTGAACCACGTATATTTTGTGTCGTATGTGTGATTGATTCCTGGATCTCTGTCATTGTTATACTGTCATTTGCATTATTCCGTTAGATCAAATTTATAGTTGCGCAAAGTAGATCTAGCTAATAAGGGATATATGAATGCTACAATATTGTTGTATTGGTTCCACTTGATATTCCCCTGGTTGTAGACATCTCTATCTTGCAACCCCCCTATTAATTGCTTCGGGTGAGACTATATCTGCTTCGCAGGTGTTGCTGAAAGGGCCAGTAGCTAGGGCTTGTTGGTACGCTCTTGGAGTGAACCCTGGGTCTGCCCCTGTGCCAACAAATGGTTCTGTTGTCGGGACATGGATATTTTTAAGTGAATGTCAAGGTGGTTCCCATCGAAGACAGAGATTCAAAAGTGGATAGAGGATCAAGAAAGAGACTTCGCTAAAGCCCAGAACAAGAACCCTAAACTAAGTACTGAAGATTGGCTACAAAGATGCATCTTCACCGACATTCATGAGATCTTCTTTGGAGGAATCCACTAGGAGTTGTTTGAGTGGTTGGCTAGGTTAGCCGATACCCAATTCGAGATCACATCTAGACCTCCTGTGGTTTGGACACCAGCACTGATCCAGAAGGTCAAGAGAGTTGACAACATTGTATTTAGAGCAGTAGATCATTGGTTTGATAGTACCATTGGAGGGTATATCACTGAATTTGTTGTTGATAGGGTAGAATCATATAGCCAAGCCAAGAGATACTTTTTAAAAGGACCCAAAGGAAAAAAATTTCACTTTCTGAAGCTGAGAATCAAGATGTTGTTGCATGAAAAGAACGTCTTGAAGATACAGTAGATTGGATGGACTTTAAAGGCTAATGTTCAGAAATTCAGACAGCGACAACGACATAGAAGCTGGACATACACGCAGTGGAAGGGTATTCAGAGGGGTTCACCTTGAGAACCTGTTAATGCAAAACTACGGAGAAGAGGGTTTCTACAATGGACAAGAGGTACATCTAACTGATGAAGAACATTCAGAACCCACCAGAACAGGAGAAGGGGAAGCTGAAGAACTTCGCCAAAGCGAGCCAGAAACCTCAGGAACTGCATAGATTACTGAAGTAAGTAAAATTAAACCTCCTGTTGTTTCAATAGCATCAAGCAGCCAGAATAGCCAGAACCACCGGAGTCTTCAGAGTTTTGTTACTAGCAACTCATCCTATACTCAGACAAGAAGCCTAGGGAACTCTATGGCAGATGAGATGAGGCTCCCTATCATCAGAGAAGATGGATCTGAGGATCTCGATCAACACTGGTTCATGTGTGAGGATATGTGGAATATTAAAAGTATCACCGATGAAGCCATCAAGAGAACCCAGTTCATCACTACGCTAAGGGACCACACACTGAGCTGGTACATGAAACTTGTCCAAGGACTAGTGCAACCTAAGCCACTGAACGAGATTAAGAATGAGTTGATTGCAGAGTTTAAGAAACCTAAGTCGGAGTCACAATGTATTACAGAGCTAAAAGAGATCAAACAAAAGGTAGTATAACCTGTTTGGGAGTTTGACTAGAGATTCAAGACCCTAACAGGCTGATTAACTTTTCAGATCCTTGATGAACAGAACAAAGAATGGTTCATCACGACGTTGTTACCACACATCAAAGTCCCTCTAATGTAGCAGAAGATTGCATTGCAGGCAGAATCTTTGGAGATCGCCATGAAGCTTGAATTAGCACCTATGGGAGAATCTAGCTCAGGCATGAGCCAGATCTTGAGCCCGCTGACTAGTTTGTCTCTGCAGGTCGAGGATATGAAGAAGAACAAGGGGCAAGACAAAAGAGAAGATATCTAGTGTGTAAGATGTAGATCTGAAGGTCATGATAAGGAACATTGTCCATTATTTCATGAGTATTTGACCTCAAGAGCGTCGAGCCCCTTGAAGCAAGTCAACCTACCCTGGTGCGATGTATGCAGAAATAGGCATCACCTAGGTGAGTGCTTGTAACACTCTTTCATACTATAACGCTCTGATACAAAATTGTAATGCCCCCATTCTGGGCTGGGCAGGCGCTACTTCACGAAATAACAATCTCATACTAAATTCTATATATAAAACATGCAATTAAGCAAATGAAACACATTTAAACTCATAGTAAACATAAGAATTACTAATATCATAAATAATCAATGGATTTAACATTAATTCATATGCACGGCAGAATACATGATAAATATAAATACATAGACATGCAGAAACGTAATTAGTACATTATCTGGTACTTATCTTTGAAACTGTGGCAATTCCACCAACCAGGTGCATGCCTTCCACGAACCTCCCAGCCTTAGACCACATTGCTCATCAATCTCAACAGTGGTCACACCCGAGCTAGGACTAAGCTCCACCCCAAGGAAAGGAATCCTAGGCTAGGCTGAGGTTACAGGGAAAACACCCAGTCACAAGGAAGGAATTATCTCCCAGGAACCACTCATACTCACTGCCCACAAACTCTCCTTCCCCACATGCCTGTTCCACCCCAAGAGTATACACCTTCTCTATCACCTAGACAGTCCTTCGGCTGTTAACCTCCCTTGCCTTAGGTTTCAGCAATAGACCGGATCGGAAGTCTCCGAGCTCTATGGAAGCTACAGGGTTCCTTCCAAGAGTTCTCTCCTTCCTCTGCGCACTCTCTCTCCTGGGAGAGTCGCTCACAGGCCAAGCAAACTGTTCTTCCAACTTCAACCACCTCTCTCACCTGGAGAGAGTGTTGTATGACTAGCCAACAAGCCACACAAGATCAAACACTACATGTCCACCACAGTCAACAGGAATCCATACACAAACACCCTAGGGTATCTACAGACAGGTGCAACAGCATAACCAGGCTTAGCAGGGACGGGCCACTTCCGTTTTCTCAATCTAGAAACACGGGATAGACTCACACTCTGGATTCTCAGGTATGCATGACGATTTGTCCACGCAGGGGTCGATTCTGACTCCACGGTTTAGAACAGAGAAGGGGTGTACCCTCTTTCCAGAACAAACATAGACTTTTTCCCCGAAATCAACACAGGCTTCTGGTTCAGCTAATGTATGGTTCAAACGGTCAGGTAGAATGGAGGAGGAACCCCCAACATGGCTCATCTCAACCATTTTATTTGCATGTGCTTGGGTTGACACTTGTCACCGATGCAACTGCATGTGTTCCTTCAACATGTGTTCCTTCCATTTGGAAGTTGCTTGTCCTTCCAAAAAGAAGTTAGGATAAAACATATTATTCACATGTCTTTTGGAATAATATTAAAATATTATTCCCAAGGACTTACGCCCCTAGGCTTAGCCCCTAGGCTCAACACTTAGTCCCTTTTCCCACCTCCAGCCCCTAATCCCTTACCCACTTTGTGGAAGCTTAGTCCCCCATCACTCATTCATTGTGGTTGGTCTGCACGTGGCGGTATTTATATTTTTATTAATAATGTGCATAGATGCATGTACAAAATCAGGCTCTTAGCCTTCAACACTTAGGCTCTCTAGCCTAATAATCACATAAGACCACCAACTTATATTAACTTGGCTCACGAGCCTATAAAGAAAACATAATTATAATTCATTTCATAAACATGTTTTACAACAGGGCTTGGCCTTAGGGACATTACAATCCCCCTCCCCTTATTTCTGCATTGTCCTCAATGCAACTTTACACTGCATCTGCAAGCTTTTCAAAATTTTCAAAAAGAGGTGGGTACTCTGCCCACATAACATCTTCATGCTCCCATGTCGCATCCTCAGGACCGTATCAAATCCACTAGACCTTTACAAGCCCTATAGCTCGATTCCGGGGCTGTTTGTTTTTCCTGTCCAATATGTGCACAGGATGCACTTGCAAGACACCTTCTTGTTCCACCTGAATCACATTCCAATCGATAACATGAGTAGCATCAGGTATATATTTCTTAAGCAATGAAACATGAAACACATTATGTACAGTCATAGATGTAGGTAATGCAAGCATGTATGCAACTGGCCCAATCCTTTTCAGGATATCAAATGACAAACAAAATCTGGCTTACAACTTGGCGCAACTTCCCAGCTTCAGGGAACTCCTGTTAGTTTTCACTTTCAGGAAAACATGATCACCCACTTTGAATTCTCTGTGGGTTTTGTTCTTATCGGCATAATTTTTCTGCCTGTCCTGGGAAGCTTTCAAATTCTACTTAATTTTTATCATTTGGTCCTCCATTTCCTTGAGCAACTCTGGCCCAACTACTGCTCTGTCAGTTGGATTATCCCAGCTCACTGGAGTGTTGCACTTTATTCCATAAAGTGCTTCAAATGGGCTCATCTTCAACGATGCATGATACCCATTATTGTAGGCGAATTCTACCAAATGCAAGTAGTCTTCCCATCTTGATGGTTTGTCCATCACATATATTCTCAGCATGTCCTCTATTACTCTGTTCACCCTCTCTGTCTGTCCATTAGACTCGGGATGACATGTTGTACTAAAATTTAGATTCGTTCTGAATCCTTTGAACAGTCCTTTCCATAAATTCGAGGTGAATTTCGGGTCCCTATCAGGCACAATCGTCTTAGGAATTCCATGCAAGCATGCCACTTCTTTTAAGAAGATATCAACAACATCTGTTGCCTTGTGAGTGGTTTTCATTGGAATAAAATAGGCATATTTTGTAAGCTTGTCCACCACAACCATGATCGAATTATGTTTCTTGCTCGTTCTGGGCAATCCTATAATAAAATCCATGGTCACCACTTCCCACTTCCATTCAGGAATTGTCAAAGGTTGCAGCAACCCTATTGGGTGCCTATGCTCAGCCTTAACTTTATGGCATTCCATACATCTGGCGATGTATTCAACGATCTCTCTCTTCATACCCGACCAAGAGTAATGGCTCTTGATTGTTGCCACAGTCTTCTGATATCCAGGGTGTCCAACATAAGTCACACTATGCATTTCTCTTAGAATCGCAAGTTTCAAACCTTAGACATTGGGTATATACACTTTGTTTTTGCACAGAAGTATTCTCTTAGCTTCCAAGGTGTAATTTTCCTATTTTTGTGGTCTCTCACTCTGTTGTATCTTTGCTACCAAGTCTCTGTACTACAAATCTGCATTTGCAGCTTCCAAAATTCTATCCTTAATATCAGTCATGTACATGTTAATGGCTGAAGCATGTAAGTGGTGCACCTTTCTGCTGAGTGCATCGACCACCTTGTTTTCCTTCCCTTTGATATGCTTGATATCAAAGTCATATTCACATAGAAACTCCAGCCACCTACTTTGTCTAATGTTTAAAGTTGGCTGACCAAACAAATATTTCAGATCGTTATGGTCTGTTCTAAGTTCAAACCTCCTTCCCATAAGGTAACGTCTCCATTTCCTCAGAGCATGAACGATTACTGCCAACTCCAAATCATGGGTTGCATAGTTCTTTTCGTGCTCTTTTAATTTCATGGACTCATAACAGATTACGAATCCGTTCTGACTGAGGACCCCTCCCAGTCCTTCTTTGCATGCATCAGTGCATACTATGAAATCCACATTTGGATCTGCAATCCTCAAAATTGGAGCGTTGGTTAACAGTTGCTTCAATCGCTGGAAACTTTTCTCACACTCTTCAGTCTACTAAAACTTTTTCTCCTTCCTTTGCAAGGAAGTGATAGGGTGAGCTATCTTTGAGAATACTGCTATAAACCTTATGTAGTACCCCGCTAGACCCATAAAGGATCTGACTTCCACCACATTCCTTAGTACTGACCATTCTCGGATGGCCTCAACCTTCTCAGGATCCACATCAATCCCTTCTTCTGAAATAATGTGCCCCAAGTAATGGATATGCCTTTGGTAAAATGAGCATTTTCTCAATTTGGCATATAGTTGGTGTCCTCTCAACACTTGCAGCACCAGTCTCAGGTGTTGTTAATGCTCTTCCTCGGGCTTGGAATACACCAAGATGTCATCCAGGAAGACTATGACAAAATTGTCTAAATAGTCCCTGAATACACCATTCATCAAGCACGTAAAGATAGCAGGTGTGTTTGACAGTCCAAACGTCACCACTATGAACTCGTAATGATCGCACCTTGTTCTAAAGGTGGTATTGTTGATGTCCTCATCCTTTATTCTTACCTGGTGATATCCTGATCTAAGATCTATCTTCGAAAATATTTTTGCACCCTTCAACTGATCGAAAAGATCATCGATCCTCGACAAAGGATACTTGTTCTTGACAGTTACCTTGTTCAACTGTCGGAAATCAATGCACAGCCTCAACGTCCCATCCTTCTTCTTCACGAATAGGATCGGGGAACCCCAAGGTGACATGCTGGGGTGAATGTACCCCTTCTTTATAATCTCTTCAAGCTACAATTGCAACTCTTTCAGCTCTGGCGTACTCATTCTATAAGGAGCTTTCGACACTGGAGCTGCTCCAGGCATCAAATTTATAGAAAAAACGATGTCTCTCTTCGGAGGTAGTCCATGTACCTCCTGAAATACGTCTTTGAACTTTGTGATTACCTCATGGTCTCTAATCCTTGAGACTTCATCTCTGCATGCTTCCTCCACACAGACTGCAAATAATTGACATCCTTTTTTGTATCACTTCTTCAGTTGCATGGCTAAGATTTCTCTAACAGCCACCGCTCTAGGAATCCCTTGGACTATTTTCTGATTCCCCTCCTCATCGAGGCATGTAAACCTCTTGTTACGACAGTCCAGGAGGGCATGGTGCTGGTCCAACCAATCCATTCCAATTAAACATTCATAAGATCCTAAAGGTAGAATATTCAATTCATCTTTCGTGCTCAGTCCTTTCATGTCCACAGGACAGGACTTCACCAACTCTCAGTGACTTTCCTCTTGGTTCCTATAGCCAACTGCACTAACCAAGACTTTTCATGTTTTCTTCTTGATAAATGCAAACTTTCCACCACCCTAGGATCTACATAACTATGGCTAGCCCCTTAATCGATTAAAATAATAAATGGTTGGTTGTTAATCATACCTTCCACTTCAATCATGTGTGATTGAAATTATGCTTGCTTGTTGTCCAGGGTTGCATAGATCCTTGGAATTTTTCTGCCCATATCCTCCACTGTTTCAGCTTGTTGAACATTATGGATGGTTCTCACTTTATCTTTTCTCTGGGGGCAGTCTCAGTACCTATGGTTTCCTTTACATCCCCAACACTCCATAGGTGGCGGTCTAGGAATTTTTTCACCCACTTTAGCCTTCCTGGGCTCTCTAAAGGATGGTTTACCCTGAGGACTATTTCTGAAAAAGGGAGGCTTGTTTCCCTTCAGCCTCTGCTCTTTCCTGAACTTCTTCTAATCATCCCAAGCCTTCCAAAAAGTAGGCCTTTCTCTTTCCTGTTCATACAAGCATTTTTCCCTTCTTATGGTTTCTTCCATAGTCTTAGGATCATCGTATTGGATCTTGTCACTAATGGAAGGTGGCAATCCACTCAGATATCTCTGAATCTTGACAGCCTCATCTTTGATGAATGGAACATACTTCAGTAATTCCAAAAACCTTCATTCGTATTCATCAATGGTCACGCTGCCTATCTTGAGTTTGAAGAACTCCTTCATCTTTCTGTCATAGTATCTTTTAGTCAGGTATTTCTTCTCAAAATACCCTTTGAATTCCTTCCAAGTGACATCTTTCTCTATGATGTGTTGCACCTGCACAAACTGATCCCACCACATGGATGCTTTTCCTTTTAGTTGATACATCGCAATTCTTCATTCTACATGAGAGGAATAATTCTGTAGTTGAAAATATTTCCTCATGCCAAGCAACCATGTTTCACAATCTTCCTCCTTTTTCTGTTCTCCATCAAACGTTGGAGGCTTGATATTATTCATCTCCCCTTTCAATTCATCCACTCCAGATCTTCTGTGCTTTCTGGTAGAAGATGGGCTTGAACTACTGTGTGCTTCCCTACTGGAATGCTTTGGGGAGCGACGATGATGTTTACTACCACTCCTCGATCTTCTTTTTCTCTCAGGGGTCCTGACACTTTTTGATCTTCTTTTCCTCTTAGGGGTCCTGCGACTTCTTGATCTTCTTTTCCTCTCAGGGGTCCTGCGACTCCCTATTTTGCTTGAGTCACTCCCCTTCTCCAATTTCCTTTCTATTCTTTCCAGGTTCTTCAACATCTTTAATTTGAATTCACCCTGCCTATCCCTGACTTTCATGAGCTTTCAACTATCATCTCGATGAGCCTAGGCATCTCTCTCCAATCCTTCAATGATTTTCATTATATGTCCTTCCTTATCCATCTCTTTTCCGTGCCCATTAGAGTTTGATCCTTCGACTCCCAAGTTGACATTCCTTCCCTCTCTTTCATTTTTTGAATTGGAGGAAATCTATGCCTCTTCCATTTCTATACTTTGGCATTGATTCATGGATGTCCTGACACTCGTTGAAATCTGCACACACAACGTGCAGTCAACGAAGTTTGTCATGCCTTAAAACCTTAATAAAAATTCAATCTTCATAAACCAACGTGAATAAGAAAAATGTTTCGAATCCACTAAGTTTTCTGAGCTCTATTTGGCTTTGCAATTTTTGAGACTTTGGGTTTTGGGGTTTCGATCCACAAGGCCCTCATACTCACTTTCGAGACTTTGGGTTTTAGATTTTTGGTCCACGAGGATTCAACATTTAAATCCTCGACAGTTCTTTTGTCTTCGAAAATTTTGGTATTTCGGCACTTCGGTTTTCGGGTCTTCGGTACCCAGGAGTTCACGATGTATTGACTCCCAACTTCTTGTCACTACAATCCTAAAATTCTAAAAATTATGTTTCCTTTACCCTCCAGGTCCACAGAGCACAATTGTCTCCCACATCCATAGTGGCAAGTGGCACACTCAGGAGGGTCCACATCACCTATGGTGACGTCATCGGGTCCCACCACTGTCGCTTTTCTTCTCGACCTACTGGCACGTGGTACACATCCATGTTCCCATGTCCCTTCCAAGTGAAATCCAATGGTTAGACCTCTCTCAGATCTACGATGCAAATCCTTTCGGTGTTTCGGGGTTTTGGGTTTTCGGTAACCGGGAGTTCGCGATGTAGCAACTCCAAGTCTCTCGTCATTTCAATCCCTGAATTTCGAAATGATCCAATGGTTCAATTTCCTCTCCTACGATCTACGGTGTATATCATTTCAGGATTTCGGGTATGTTCTTCCGTCTTCGAATATTTCGGGACTTTGGGTTTTCGGGTTTTCGGTAACCAGGGTTTCGCGACTTGTGACAATGGGGGATCTTGCCCTTTGGTTTCCATGATGTCGAAATGTCGACCGACAGCCACATGTCCCTCCGATAGATGGTCCTTACGATTTCAGGATTTCACGTAACACGATTTCCACACTCATGTGCAACTCCAAAGGTTTTTAAACCTTGTGCACATTCTCCAAATCTGACAGTCGTGAGGGTTCTCGTTTCCTCCCAAACAGATCCTAAGGCTCCAACACTTATGGTGTGGAGTTCTCTCTCTCCATGTGGCCATATACCACACTGACTGCAGTTTCATAACACCGCTACACCTCCTGAGCTTGGTAACACGGTCAAGTAACTAATTGACAATCAGGAGCATTCAAAGGTCCGAAATTGGTCCTCCAGACACAATTTCTCCTCAAACCCTCGGTCCAAAGACCACTCAACTGGCCCATCTAGGCTCATTTTCGAAACCTTGGCTCTGGTACCATTCTGTAACACTCTTTCATACTGTAACGCTCTGATACCAAATTGTAATGCCCCCATTCCGGGCCAGGCAGGCGCTACTTCGCGGAATAACAATCTCATACTAAATTCTATATATAAAACATGCAATTAAGAAAATGAAACACATTTAAACTCAGAGTAAACATAAGAATTACTGCTATCATAAATAATCAATGGCTTTAACATTAATTCATATGCACAGCAGAATACATGATAAATATAAATACACAGACATGTAGAAACATAATTAAAACATCATCTGTTACTTATCTTTGAAACGGTGGAAATTCCACCAACCAGGTGCAGGCCTTCCACGAACCTCCCAGCCTTAGACCACACTGCCCATCAAGCTCAGCAGTGATCACCCCCGAGTTGGGACTAAGCTCCACCCCAAGGCAAGGAATCCTAGGATAGGCTGAGGTTACAGGGAAAACACCTGGTCACAAGGAAGGAATTTTCTCCCAGGAACCACTCATACTCACTGCCCACAGACTCTCCTTCCCCACATGCTTGTTCCACCCTAGGAGTATACACCTTCTTTGTCACCTAAACAATCCTTCGGCTACTAACCTCCCTTGCCTTGGTTTTTAGCAACAGACCGGATTGGAAGTCTCCGAGCTCTGTGGCAGCTACAGGGTTCCTTCCAGGAGTTCTCTCCTTCCTCCGTGCACTCTCTCTCCTAGGAGAGTCGCTCACAGGAAAAGAAACCTGTTCTTCCAACTTCAACCACCTCTCTCACCTGGAGAGAGTGTTGTACAACTGGCCAACAAGCCACACAGGATCAAACACTACACTTCCACTATAGTCAACGAGAATCCAGACACGAACACCCCAAGGCAGCTACAGACAGGTGCAACAGCATAACCAGGCTTAGCAGGGATGGGCCACTTCCATTTTCTCAATCTGGAAACATGGGATAGACTCACACTCTGGATTCTCAGGGATTCATGATGAGTTGTCCACACAAGGGGTCGATTCTGAATCCACAAATTAGAATAGAGAAGGGGTGTACCCTCTTTCCAGAACAAACACAGACTTTTTCCCCGAAATCAACACGGGCTTCTGGTTCAGCGGATGTACAGTTCAGATGGTCGAGTAGAATGGAGGAGTAACCCCCAACACAACTCATCTCAGCCATTTTATTTGCATGCGCCTTGGTTGACACTTGTCACCCATGCAATTGCATGCGTTCCTTCAGCATGTGTTCCTTCCATTTGGAAGTTTCTTGTCCTTCCAAAAAGAACTTAGGATAAAACATATTATTCACATGTCTTTTGGAATAATATTAAAATATTATTCCCAAGGACTTAAGCCCCTAAGCTCAACATTTAGTTCCTTTTCCCACCTTCCAGCCCCTAATCCCTTGCCCACTCTGTGGAAGCTTAGTCCCCATCACTCATTCATCGTGGTCGGTCTGCACGCGGCGGTGTTTATATTTTTATTAATAATGTGCATAGATGCATGTACAAAATCAGGCTCTTGGCCTTCAACACTTAGGATCTCTGGCCTAATAATCACATAATCCCACCAACTTATATTAACTTGGATCACCAGCCTATAAAAAAAACATAATTACAATTCATTTCATAAACATGATTTACAACAGGGCTCGGCCTTGGGGACATTACAGTGCTATTACATGCAGAAGTATGTTCAGACACCCACAAACTTGTATTTAACATTTTGCAAATCAGTGGGGAATGATGATCGAGATTGTATAGCTTACAATCTCATGCATGAGAGGTCGAGGAACATATACAATATTTAAGGAAAAGTACAGCAAGAAAAAAACACTCTTCAGTACAACTCTCCAGGGAGATGAAACTTCAATCCTCGCGGCGGATACAGAGGACGAGGATGAGGAGGAGGTATGGGCTGAGGTTGAGGACAAATAATTTGTTATAACTGCGCGCAGCTAGGACACTTGGAAAGGGATTGTCAAAATCCTTACACAACCTATAGTTATTGTATCTCTTTCGAGCATGTCATAGAAGAATGCCTCGTGTTGCTGGCTAAGATTCAGGAAAGACGAGGACCCCAGTAGAACCCACAAGTGCAACTAATATATGTCAAACCATGTGGAAC
>ML796648.1:55891-74968 GCA_009831015.1 Picea engelmannii
TGAGAATTCGTTCTGGTAAATTCGTTCGGGCAAATTCATTTATGAGATTTTTGTTTTTGTAAGATTGTTTCTGAGATTTTGTTCTAGCACATTCGTTCTGGTACTCCATGCTTTCCTTGACACTTGTGCGCTCGATGCTTGATACTGCTTGGTGGTACATTTGGATATGACTTGAGATGAGGCTTGATGATCAATGCCAAAATCACCTTCTACCAGCGTTAACAGGCTGCATGGTGTCCCTATGCCTCCTGCGTAGGTCCCTTCTCTAGCGGCTGCGTTGACTTCATTGGACGTGTGTTTTCTGGGTGTGAACATAACACTCTTTGTTGGGCGTGTTTCCTTCCTAGTAGTGTTGTGTTTCATGGTCCCCTACGCGCTGCGCTTGGTGATTTAAACGGTCAACATTTGCCTTGTAATCTGAGCACTAGAGCTATTTTGACTCTCATTTCACCACTCTCTTTGCTACCAGCCTCTTAACCCTTGTTGCACAGGATGGTGACTGCCACTGCCATCTAGGTAATCACTGTTTTAACCCAATCCTACAGCCACCCGAAATTTTGAGTGAACCCTTCCACCCTTGCCTGCATAGAGAGCGTACCCTATCCTTGAGAGCATGCCCAAATACTGACTGCACCTTCTAACCTGGAAAATACATAAATCTTATATTTTATATCAGTAAATATTGTTGCCACAGATGACAACAATTTCCTTTAACCTTTTGACAACCAAACCTTACTAACTGTTAGCAGTAACATTCCACATCATTTAATTAATGCTTTATCAAGGTTAAAGGCTAGTAAGAATGTGATTTGGATTAAATTGGAGTGATTACAATCACTGTTCTGATAGTTTTCCTATTTTTGGGTTTTAACTTCTATAAGTATTTAGAAATACCTTTCATAAAATGTCAAATTGGAGTGATTACAATTAAATATTGAATTATATTTATAGGTTATATCCAATAGGTAGAGGTTTTTAAAGTTTATCTTGAATACTATGTAAATCTTCTTTTCCACAACTTGGAAGAAGGAATTGTTCTCAACTTCAAGCTTGGACCAATAGTCACCATTATGGACATATAGTTTTCATTTAGTTTCAGATTGGAATGATTCTAGGGAGATATGAAATTATTTTAGGCATATATCTCCAATAGAAACATTGTTTAAAATATGCTTATTGACATATCAATTACGCGATGAATAGTCAAAATGAATAAATGTGACATTGTTGAATTTTCGGGCAAGCGGTTACAATTTTGGATATAAATTTTGTTCGATATTGGAATAAAGTGATTCAATTTGAATAAGAAAAGAGAGTATGAGGAACACAGTCTCTAGACGCATGTTTAAATTTTTCTAAATGTCTCTGATTGGTCCTTTGAAATAGAAATGTCCTAACTATGTTTTTAGGAATTCCTTTAGTTAAAAATGTGTTATAGGTAAGAATAAAAGCTCTTTTATCTTAAATTTTGATTTGGGTATTTCTGATATTGTGAGTGTCTCCATTATATTGTCATACTTTATTCTACCAAAAATCTCATTAACCCTTACCATATATTGTGAGATCCAGTCAAATCAATTTATTTGCATGCCCAAAACTCAATAATTGTGATTTGCAAAGATATTATAGGATATGTTAAAATAGACTGTAATTCTTGGCTAGCTTGACTTGACGATGGACCGGGATATTGGCGAATTTGTTTATATCTCGCGCTTCCCATTGAGGGTGTTGATGTTCATTCTATTTAGTGTTCGTACTTGGATTTGTAATCATTTAATGTACTTGGTTGTTCGATGTATGAGATTCTAGTTACTTGTGTAATTGTTTTGGGTGCGAGGGGTTGTTAGGATGATTGTCCTTAGATTAGTAGTCTTGGTCTGCTTGTGTCGGGCGGGATGTAGACACCTCCTTATTCCTCAGAACAGTCGCCAACCCTAAGACCTTAAATGGTCAAGATCGATGGGAACCTAGGCTTGAGCATTGCTTATGTGTCCTGGAGGTCCTAACCATTGCAGGGTAGGACGGGCCGGTAGTTAGTCTTATTTATTTTGTCGGTTTATTGTTGTTCATTGCTTGCAGATACTTGATGTGCATTTTAGATCGTTATGTTGTTGTTGCAGTTGCATGCGTCATGATTCGTCGTCGTGTTGCGACATAGAGTATAATGTATTTATTACCCTTGTACACACACACACAAAAATAAATAAATTATATTGCACTTGTTATGAGAGGCTGGTGTCGTGATGAATGGGAGGTACGTTACATGATAACCCTATATGTGTATGTGTATTACACATAAATTGAGCTTCTCAATATTATTTAGAACTGTTTATCAATGTTTAGAAGGAGGTCTAAGAATTAGGATTATAAATATTTCCATGTGTTTGAAAGTGATGATGTCAGGTTAGTTGGTTGCACATTTATCTATGTGTTTGAAAGGATGCAGGGCTATTTGGTCTGGGCAGAGGTAGCATTTTATCTTTACCAATTGGCCATTTCCTAAAAGAAAGTGAATTCTTGGCACAACAATATTCTAGGTTCAATATTATTAAGATTAAAAATAAATATAAGGATTATAGGTTCAACTTTTTTAGTGTGCTAGTTGTAGATAAATTTACCACTACTACATCTCCATAAAACATTATAACTTTGCCAATAAAACATCCATACAACTTCAAAGCTATGTCAATCCATGCCTTGTGATGATATAAGCTTTTACTGTATTTGTATTGGATTGTCTCACATGGCCACTCAATTTCCATAAACATCACAATCTATTTGGTTAGTGATTTGCAAGCATTATGTATAATCTTCAACTTTTAGTTTCTAGGGTTAAATGGAATATTATCTCCATAAGAAATTATTACACTAAGAGAAGCTAGGTGTACTTTACAATCCAATGCTAAAAAGGATTGTAACATCCATAGCATCCATACCTAGCTAAAAATAAATCAATTGAAATCAATGATTGGAAGAGAGAAAATTTGAGTCAAATTTTACTAGAATGTATTACTCCCCATTATAATTTATTTAATATATTTTATGATTGTTTTCTATTAACCTACAATTTCAATGGTAAGATGTGTGGTAGCAAGCTTGAATCATTTGGTGGTATGATTAGATTTTTGTAGTGTTATATTTATATACATAAAGATTGTATGTTAAAATCTCTTGAAAAATGAGTTGTTAAATATAACTCAATTTTCAATTTTCTAGGTATAATTACCTATATTTATATAGGTAAAGATTTTATATTACAATCTCTTCAAAACTTAGCTATAAAATACAATTCAATTTTATATGTATAATTCTTTTAATAGAATTTGATGGTGATTCTAATTTTAATAATGATTTATATTTAAGATTTTACCAAAATATTTCAACATATTCTAAACCTACCAACTGCAACCTCTCCTTTTTATTTTAAGAATTAACATTTTTTGGCACCATGATCATCTATCTGTCTTAACAATTTAAACTAAATCAATATTTTAATATCTCAACTAAATCTCATTGTGTGCAAAACCTTTATTAATTATAATTCTTACTATAATTCTATTATAAGGATTTAGGAACATGGTTCACTATTATAATTGCACTAAATGAGAATGGAACCTCAAATTGTGTTGTAGGATATGGTATTTTATTAACACCATAACCCTAACAATAATTTGAGTGTATATTCCAATGTAGTGTATTTTATTAACACCATACCATTAACATTTGTTGATGGATATTAGGATCTCTTAATGAGGAACCAATCAAGTATTCTTGAGAGTTGGAGGTATAATACTTACATTATTAGGTTGGTTTTATAGTGGTTGTATGTTTATGTTTGACTAATTTTTGTGTTGTTGGATTTGAGTCTTGAACATACATGCTAACTATTAAGTAGTTTAACCCACATTTGTGTTAATATTATGGTAGCTGCGAGAGGTATTTACCCCCACGTGTGAACCTGACGAGAATAGAAGACTCCGAGAAGAAAGAAAAACCCTAATGAGTTGGCTAATAACCCTAGAAGCCTTGTCGGCTCAAGAAAATAATTTATATTAGGCTATTAGCCTCCAAGAGAAGAAGTCGGCCAGAAATAATAATAATATACTGAACAAACACATACCCAGAAGGAGAAGTCAGCCCCAACAAAACTGGTAGGATTACTATAAATACAAGGCACCAGTTCTCATTTGAAAGTATCTCAGAATTGCAGTTTCCCAGTTGGTGCGCACTGCAGTTGCAGTATGGTGTGTAGGTTTGGAGGAGGGTTGTAGGTGCAGCTGCAACATCAGCTAGTTTCAGTATTGGCTTGGATATCTCTTGGCTAGGGTTTGGAACATCTGATTTGTCTTTTGTGATGCGCTATCCTTGGGTATTGATGCGCTACTCTTTGCTTGGCTATCTAGCCTAGGGTTTGCTTCCAGAGGAATTCTCAATCAAGGTTAAAGTGCTCAAAGGGAGGCTTAGGCCTATGGTTGGGTGACGAAGGTATCGTCGATGATAAAACGAGCACACCATCTTCTATATTCTAACAATTTGTTGTACAAGTGAACTCCTAATGTCAACTGAAAAGTCTTAAGATTTTTTTTTTAAGGTGGAAAGATTTATCATAATCTATTGTTAATAGGTAGTGAGGGTAGTCATCTCTGGTTAACCCTAAATATTGATTTACTTGTCATCCTTATTTAAGGAAAACCATGTCATTCAAAATAATTAGTTGGTGGTCCATAAGGGGTAGATTTTTACTCCTACCATATGCCTTTGAGTTTTGGCCATTGACTTATTTCCTTAGGTTCAAGGAAGACAAGCTCTTAAACAACTAAAAAAACTTTTAATTTTGTAGCATCATATTTTTTGCCAACTTATTTAACACATATTAAATCATCTTAAAACCTTAAATTCATTTTTTAAGTTTTTAATGGGTTGATTTAATGTTTCTCCTTAAATTTAAATTTATTGTAGGGTAAATCTAAAAAATTATCTCCATAGCAAACTTCAATCACTACTTTAGTTTCTAGTGGTCTGGTTTCTCCTCTAGAAAATACAATGCAGATTGGTTTCTCCTCTAAAAAATACAATGCAAACGTGAATAATTGTAGTTGTAGTTTTGTTATAGGACACTAGCCCATCGATAATAATAATTCTTTTTGATGTGCAAGTCTACAATATCATTTTAAACTAAGATTAATAATGTTCAATTAGCTAATAGTGTTTTGTTTTTACTATCTTTAGGGAAAAAAAATACATATAAACATGTACTTCAATATTTGTATGTTTTAAGGGTGCCCAATAAAAACTATTATTGGACACTAAAGATTCATTGTATGTAAATTACCCAATCAAAAAGAATACATCACCTAGAATTGGATGGACGAATCAATTCAGGTGTATGTTCGTTTAGGCTTACATCCCTTTAAGAATTGGATGGAGATAATCCAATATCACTGATATTTTGAAAACCACTGTTAGAGTTTTGAGAATCAAAATTGTCTATTAGAGTTTTGAGAATCAATGGTTGCCATTTGGGATATTTTGGGAGTGCAAGGTTGGGTTAGGAGTACATGTCACTTTATCCTTGCTATTTGGGCACAACATTATAAGTTAATATATAATTATGTGGATAGGTTCACAATTATTACTAAGAAAAAACATAATTGTTACTTGCTTTTCAGTTCTTCTTTTATTTTGTATTAACTTTGATAAAGTTGCCAATTTAAAATCAGTGTAATTTAGAGTTTGGATGGTTTATATCTTATTTTTCAAACATTAATACAACTCTATGAATGCATTTACTATGGAGTTTAATTAAAGTTAATATATAATTAAGTGGATAGGTTCACAATTATTATTAAGAAAAAACATAATTGTTTTTCAATTCTTCTTTTGTATTAGCTTTTATTAAAAAAAAAAAATTAAGTAATTTCTTCATGTGAAAGCACTATAATTTCTTCAACATTTTTTTTTAAGTAAGCACATTTTTACTCTTTTCATTAATTTTCTCAATGTCCATGTGAAAAGTACTATAATTTCTTTATTGTAGTTTTTTAAGTAAGCAAATTTTTACTCTTTTCACTAATTTTCCCATTTTTTTTTTATGTGGAAAGCACTATAATTTCTTTAGAAGTTTGGTTTATATCTAACTTTAGCATTTGATTTGATGATGACTATAACTTTAGCATTGATTTATATCTAATATTTTACCAAAATCTCCCCACACATATTTCAAACCTACAAGCCACAACCTTTCCTCACACATATCCAAACTTACCAACTACATCCTCTCCTTTATATTTTAAGTGTTAATATTCTTTCACACCATGATCATCTATTTTTCTCTCTTAGCAATTTAAACTAAATCGATTTTTTTAATATCTCAACTAAAGCCCATTGTTTGCAAAACTTTTATTACCATTATGATTCTTACTATAATTTTATTATAAAGATTCATAAAAATGGTGCATTGTTATAGTTGCACTAAATGAACATCTAACCTCAAATTGTATTGTGGGATAGCTTATTTTAGTAACTTCATACCATTAACACTTGTTGGAGTGTATATTGCATTCAACGATAGAGTATTTTAGTAACACCATACCATTAAAACTTGTTGGAGTGTATATTGATGAATTCTTAAATGTCAACTAAAAAGTTTTAAGATTTTTATTTTTTTAAGGTGGAAAAACTTATCATAACTCAGTTGTTAATAGGTAGTGAGGATAATAATGTATGATTTTTATTCATGAATGTGGACTCACTTATCATCCAGGAAAACTATGTCATTTAAAATAATCAGTTGGTGGTTCATAAACCAAAGACTTTCACTCTTACCATATGCCTTTGAGTTTTGGGTCATTACCCATTTCCTTAGGTTAAAAGAAGACTATCTTTTAACCAATAAAAAACTTTTAATTCTTACTCCAATATCGTATTTTTCACCAACTTATTTAACCCATAAAATCATCTCAAAATTTCAATGTTTCCCCTTAAATTGGTGTAAAAATTTTATCTACATATCAACCTTTAATCACTATTATTATTTTAAATTTTATTATATATTATTATTATTAAAAAAATTTATAATTTATTTTCCTTAGGGCTTCCCCTCATTGCCAAGGCTTTTTGGATAACATGCTCATTTAAGAGCTCAACATGACCATGCCATTTAAAATAATCAGTTGGTGGTTCATAAACGACAAACTTTCACTATTACCATATGCCTCTGAGTTTTGGGTCATTAACCCATTTCATTACGTTAAAGGAAGACTATATTTTAATCAATAAAACTTTTAATTCTTAGTCCAAGATCATATTTTTCACCAACTTATTTAACCCATAAAATAATCTCAAAATTTCAATTTTTTTTATTGATTGATTTAATGTTTCCCTTAAATTTATTGCAATGTAAAAAATTCATCTTACATGGTATAAAAAAACTCCTAAAGAAGCAATAATGGTTATGTGTCAATTATTTTCAAGCTATGGAGGTTAGGGTTTCCGCAGCTTTCTGAATCGCGACCTGGGGTTTCTGCAGCCGCCCAACGCCGCGCGGTTTCCTTCCACAGCCCTGTTGGGGCTCATGTCGCGCAAGGAGGGAGGGCCAACGAGCGCCTCCTACAGCCAAGTCACGGAAAATGGAAATACACTAGAGGAAATAAAACGACCAGCATTCGAGCCACCGACTGACCTGCGCTCAAAACTGATGGAGGAAGGCACTTTCAAGGATCGTGACATGGATATCGACCCAACGAAGGAGACCAACCCCTCTTCTACGACGACTCCTTGGTTACCAGGTAAGTGCATTCCACAAGCACCACAAGCTCCAAAATACGTTATTATCTCACCACGCATAGAAGAACAAAAGCAGTACATGAGGGATTATTCCTTAGTTGGGAAATTTCTGGGGCTCTGGCCTGCCGAGAGGGATCTGATTAAATGGATCCAATACTGGTGGAGGCCAAAAGGACATTATGAGTTGTAACTGGGTTCCAAGGGGTTTTTCACAATCATATTCCATAACCTTGAGGATCGCAACCGTATCTTTGATGGGGGACCGTACTTCTTCAACTCTGCGGGTCTCTTCCTGCGGTTCTGGATTGAAAAGTTTAGCCCGGAGAAAGAGGAATTTGCACATGCACCGGTATGGATCTGACTATACTCTCTTCCACAGGAGTTCTGGCTCGAAGAAGTCCTGGCAGGCATAGGCAATACCATTGGCATTTATGTCAAATCTTCGGAAGCCACCAAGCAGAGACGCTACACCTCCTATGCGCGAATATGTGTCTACCTGAACATTGCTAAACCCCTCAATGCGGTCCAGAAATATGGACTCTCAGAAAATGGCAAGGACAAGGAAGGCAAAGATAAAGATGGCTTTGTACAGCCAGCAGGGAAAAGGCGCCCAGGAGGAAAGAGACAACCTGCCCAAGTAAGTAAAGATCTCTCTACAAGTAATAAGTTTGCCATATTGCAAGACCAGCCAGAGAACACTCCCACCACCGTGACCCCGAGCGCGCCCCCCCTGAACTCGGGGCTTCACGATCCAGGTGCAGAGACTGGCATCCCCCAGCAGAGAAAGGACCCCGATCCCATGCACCCAAGTGGAGTTCAGAATACACAGGAGCTACAGGAGATAGAGGACGGAGATGCTGAGATGGAGCTGGAAGAAAACGACCTAGCTGGAGTGGATCTGGAGCACCTGGAGCACGCGTACAGACACCAAAAAATCTATACCATTCCCAGAGACCAACTAAGAAAGGTACACAAGGTTTTTATCAACTCTTCAGCCGGATCATCAGCCCGAGCCAGTAAAGCCTTAGGAATCCAGAGCACACAACCAAAAAACCCAGGTAAAGCTCAGAAAGATGAGAAAAAAAGAGGGCGGAAATCCACTAACAAGCTCATACAGGAAATAAACAACTATATGGTGAATTCGGGACAAATTCACTTGATCTCGGATAGCTTTCCCCCGCTCCCTACCCCCCCGTCAGTATGAAGATCATCTCTTGGAATATTAGAGGTCTCAATGGACGTAGCAAGCAGAAAGTGCTACGGGATATGATCATGACAGAAAAACTGGACATAGTCATGTTGCAGGAAACAAAATGCTCATCAGAAGACATAGATCGGCTCCTTCCCTTTTGCTGGAGGCAAGGGCGGGCCACCTCTATAGACGCCTCAGGCACCGCCGGGGGCTTAACTGTCCTATGGAACACCAGTGAGGTGATTATGGAAAACTTCTTTTCCACTAAATGGTCCATCACAGCGGATTATAGATGCATAGGCTCAAACAAGCCTGGATGCCTGACCAATGTATACGGTCCAGCCAATTCGAGGGACAAGCCAGACTTCCTTCGCAACTTGCATAACACATACATTCTAAAACAACACAACAACTGGGTGATTGGGGGAGACTTTAACATCATTCGCAGTCTGGAGGAGAAGAAAGGGGGCTCCAGACAAATGGAGAGAGACTCTGAGGTCTTCAAAAACCTCATTGATGATATTCACCTCGTTGATATGGACACTAGAAATGGCACTCATACATGGACAAACAGAAGAACAGGGACACATCAAATCGCCTGCAAGCTGGACCGCTTTCTCATTTCTGATTCCCTTATGCTGGAGGGAACAACCATGGAAGCAACCATTCTCAATCTCTCCAGCTCATACCACTGGCCCATATAGATATGGGTGGATGTCCCAACAACACCTGGTAAGAAACCATTCATATTCGAGCAGTTCTGGCTGGATCATCCGGATTTCTAGGCTAACATACAGAACTGGTGGAGGGAGGCCGAAGTCCAGCGTGGATCCAAAATGTTAAGATTTCAGCAGAAATTAAAAAACCTCAAGCACACTCTTAAGCTCTGGAACAAGCACACCTTTGGCAACATCTTTGATTCCCAGAAAAAGCTGAGGGAACAAGTAGGCGAGATTCAACATCAAATCAGGCAGCACGGGTTAACTACTGAGCTCAAAAACCAGAAGATGGAAATAACCCAACAGCTCGAGGCCAGGAAGAGACAAGAGGAAATTCTTTGGAAGCAGAAATCGCGCATCCAGTGGCTCAAGGAGGGAGAACGTAATACAAAATTCTTTCACAGAACTGTCATCTAGAGAAGGCACTCCAATAATATTATGCATCTTATCTCAGATGAGGGAGAATCCATTACCTCCCATGAGGACATGGAGACAACCTTGATAGACTACTTTCAAAATCTCCTCAGCGAACCCCTCCCGGATAGACGTGAGGCCATAAACAAAATCACAAGGAACGTGCCCTCCTTAGTCACTCAGGAACAGAACTCAGCGCTGCTCCAACCTATCACAATTGAGGAGGTGGATGAGGCGCTTCAGCACATGCCTAAATGCAAGGCACCGGGTCCGGATGGATTTACAAGCGATTTATTTCATCATTGCTGGCCAATGATCAGGACTGAAGTTTGGGAAATTCTGGAAGACTCCAGGGCTACTGGTCAGGTCCTCCAGGCCCTCAATGCTACTTTCCTCACCTTAGTTCCCAAGGAAGGGAATGCACATCATCCTCAACAATTTAGACCAATAGCCTTGTGTAATGTCATCTACAAGCTTCTTACAAAAGTCATCGCCCGTAGGCTCAAGTCTATTTTACCAACAATCATATCCCCGGAACAAKCAGGGTACGTAGAGGGCAGACAAATCTTGGACAGCATCATCTTGGATCATGAGGTAATCCACTCCCTCCAAAAGACCAAGACTCCAGGTATGCTTCTCAAACTAGACCTTTCTAAATCTTTTGACAAGATAAGCTGGAACTTCATGCAAGAAATGCTCTTAGCCTTTGGCTTTGATCAGAGCTGGGTAAAATGGATCATGAACCTTACCTCTACGACCTTCTTCTCATTGCTAGTCAATGGTGTCCCCTCCTGTCCTTTCTCCCCCTCCAGAGGAATTAGACAAGGAGATCCTCTCTCCCCTTTCTTGTTCATCATCCTTGCTGAAGGTCTCAGCCGCTCAATACACGCCGCAGTGGAAAACAACCTGTTGACCGGTCTTCCCCTGCACGGTATCACCCCACCTATCTCGCACAGCCAGTTCATGGACGATACTCTCCTGATGGGAAGCCCAATGGCCTGCGAGGCCAATGCTATCCAGGAAATTCTCAGCTCCTTCTCAGAGGCCTTGGGCCTGGATTGCAATAAGGGAAAATCCCAAATCTTCTTCTTCAACACGCCCCCCCTGTCCAACGTCATATCTCTGCGATCTTAGGTTTTAGTTGAAGCTCCCTTCCGTCCAAATATTTGGGAATTCCCCTTATTGATAACGCCCTCCGAAATTCATCCTGGGAGAAACTACTCGCCTCCTTTTCCAAAAGGATTTCTTCCTGGACCTTCAGAGTCTTAAACCTCCCAAGTCGTATTACTTTGCTCCGAGATGTTCTCCAGGCCCTCCCGATCTACCATTTCTTATCTTTGGCCGCTCCGAGATTCGTCCTATCCGCCATAAAAAATATTCAAAGAAACTTCTTTTGGCACGACATCAACTAAGGGAAGAAGATGGCGCTGGTTAGCTGGGACAAACTATGCTGCCCAAAGGAACAAGGCGACCTAGGCTTAAAGGATCCCTTCATAATGAATAAGGTCCTCAGTGCCAAAATCTGGTGGCGTTGGCTAAAACATCCCAGGGATCTCTGGGCCAGGCTTTGGAGGAAGAAATACACCCCAATTGTAGCTGAGAGGGACCTTATTAGATGGAATGGGGACGACACGGGCTCCCTAATTTGGACTGCGGCCAAGCAGAACAGACAACTAGTAACCCGACATGCCTTCTGGGAGGTTAGGAATGGGAGGACAACACTTTTCTGGCATGACTCTTGGCAGCAATGGTCAGTCTTGGCTAAGGAAGATTGGGCCCAAGACATTTGCACCCAGGCTCTGTGAGTGGGCCTCACAATTGTCGTTGACTACTGGTAGGACTCCACCCCGGAGGACACCTGGCGATGCTGGCACCTGGACAGGGGGCACCTCAATTTGGGGGCACACATGGACCTGGAACCTTGGCAAAAGGAGATAGCAAAAAGGAAAATACCCAAAAATGAGGGGGATGATATCCTCATATGGGGACACCGACCGTAGGGAACTTTCAGTACACAGGAGGCCTACCTGCTCAAAACAATAACGGACCCCATCCCAAACACGACAACCTGGCAAAAACTGTTGAATCTTAAGCACTGGCCAAAAGTTACTCTTTTCCTCTGGCTAGTTCTCCATTCTGGCATTCTGACATGGGATAATCTAATGAAACGTGGCTTTGTGGGACCCTCACTCTGTATTCTTTGTGGTGAAGCAGAGGAAACTCTGAATCATCTCCTCAACACATGCCCTTTCACAACTCAGGTTTGGGACCAGGCGACGCAAATCATGCGCACTTCTGATCGAAATAGGGACAACATCCAGGGAACGATAACGAACTGGAGGGATGAGGCCTTCCAATCCCATCTTAAACCGCATCTGGCAACTCATTCCAGGTTTTATCCTATGGCAGACCTGGAAAGAGAGGAACGAAAGAATCTTCAAGGGCCATTCCCTTCAGTGGAAGCAATGATGCTGGCACCTCTGTTGTAGTAATATCCAGGAAACGATCAACATCCAACGATGGTCTGAGGCAGATATAAATGTTGCGCCCTATGAATACCCCATCTTTCAACACTGGGTGCTACATCCCCCCCTAACGGCGCACCTTACCAGCCAACCCACGTTTATAAGTCCATCTTATTGGTCTCCTCCTTCGGAAGGCTACATCAAGCTTAACTTCGACGGGGCCTCAAAAGGCAACCCTGGAGCTGCAGGCTATGGGATAGTCTTCCGCGACCATCGAGGACACATCTTGATCATAAGCGCAGGCTCCCTGGGGCACTCAACAAATAACAATGCAGAGCTTTGGGGTCTCCTCAATGGACTCCACCTAGCTCGCGACAATGGATTCACTAAGCTTATAGTCGAAGGGGACTCTCAAATCATAATCAACATCTTATGCCGAATGCTTAATGGGGTGCATTCAGATAGATTGGCGCCTAGTTGGAGACTCTCCCTTGGGCTTCAAATTCTCTCGGATTTATTGCAGCCAAATCAATCCATCATCCCCTCCCACATTAGAAGGAAAGAAAATCAAGTGGCAGATGATCTGGCTAACTTAGGCACCACTTGGAGTGGACCAGAGCTTCTCTGCGACTCAAGCAGGGACTCGGATCACCCCATCCTCCAACGGTGTATTAGCAGGGCTGCTGAGGCAGACAACCCCCTAGATGGGGTGTTATTGGTTGCCACTGGGCACTTGGAGGAGGCTGGCACCAGCCCATCGGGCACGAGGCCGCGTGATGGGCTTGTGCTGGATCCCGTCACCGCCCTCCAATATTAACTTGATGCAGCGAGCAATTAAGGTCTGTACTCGCGCAATAAAGGTTTGTGTGCTCCCTCTCCTTTTGTATTTCCATAACATGGCTCTCACGTAGATGGCATTTTCATTTGTTTGTTCTACCTATAGTCTCCGGTTCAGGGGTGGTGAGCGTCCCCCTGCGTGCTCTTGGGCGGATATCATTCGCTTCCTGTGGGTCCTCGCTTGTTCTCACAGTCTCCACGTTTCCTGCGAGTCACCTCACCTCATCCCTAATCCTGTTTCAATGCCTCGCGAATGAGGGAGGCTGCGAAGGGGCTCTCCCTAGAGGCCTCGAAAGCCCTCCCTCTCGCCTCCTGGTCCGCAGCCACATTCTATGACTTTGGTCCCCTGGATGGCAAATCCCCCTCAACATCCAGACCCCGCTTCTCCAGAACCGATACCTGGCCTCCTCCTCGCAGCGAATCCACCCCGGAGCTCCGCAAAAGATCCCCCTCCTCCCCGCAGACCAGGCAATTACGCGCATCAGGATCCCATTTCCAGCACGGGTGTGTAGCTCAGGGACAATCTCAAAAACATTTACGACCTGGTGTTCGAGTTACGTAAGGAGGTAGACGACCTCCACTTTCGAGTGCATTCTACAAACACCAAGGTGACGACTCTCCTCCATCTCCTGGCCTCCATGAGCGCGACCTTTCCTTCTCACCTGGGTGGAGGATCCTCAGCGGAAATTCCCAGCGCAACAACTCAGGACGACAACACCACACAACAAAGAGCAGAAAATGCTGGGATGGAGTGCACCAACAGTGAGATGCAAGAGTTGATTCAGCGAGTCGGCAACAGCAGATGGAGGCGCCAGTAGCCGAGCGAGCGGTGGACAGCGTGAATACTGAGATGATTTGGGACTCGGGGCCCACCTACATAGAGGAAGAGCCGTGGCCGGGCGACCTCTCAGCCACGAACCAGGGTCACTAGTCAGGTGTCTAATTGTGTTTTAAAGGCAAACTCTGTCAGACTTAGTTAGTTTTCTTTTGAAGTAAAGCTCCTACGTACTATATTTTTTAATCCTAGAACTGTTTAGCAAACTTTATAGGCTGGCTGGACTGGTTTCCCTTCTGTTGGGGCAGTCCAGTGAAGCCATAATGTCTATGGATGTTATCTGGCACTTTCACCAGTTTTTTGAAGGTACTTAATATATTTTCTTCTTGCTTAAAAAAAAAATATGTAAAAAATTCATCTTGGAAGCTTTAATCACTGTTGTTATTATTATTATTATAAATTTTGATATTTTTTTCTTTGGTACTTCTCCTCATTGCCAAGGATTTTTGGATAGCATGCTCATTTAAGAGCTCAATATGTCACTTGCTAAAATTTAACCTCTGTGGGAGGAAAACAACCCTCAACACAAATTGCATATATGTTCATGTATTTGAAAGCAAGAATGAAGGAGCAACCAGTTATAGATTCAACATTATTGAGATTAAAAATAAATATAATTTGGTTTATAATTCTTTTAGTGTGTTTGTTTTAGATAATTTTCTAATATTACATATCCATAAAATATTATGGTTTTACCATTAAAACATTCATCCAAATTCAAAGCTTTGTAAATTTCAAATATATAATTTTGCCCATAATTATAATTTATAATTATTAATTTTTTATTGGATCGCTAGGATCGCTTAATCTCTCTGGTTAACTATTTCCGTTTTTAGGATTAAATGGAATATTATCTCCATAGAGTTTTTTTAACATAATATCCTTTGTTTTATCGGTTGATGATTTATAACATAATATTCTTTGTTTCCAACTGATGGCGCGAACATGGAGTAATTCGAGAAAAGAGTGTTCTAATTTGGTGGTGGTATTGAGAAAATGTTAGTGTACAATTTCTTTTGGTAATATTGATAAATATGTTATTGCTTGAGTTCATGATGAAATATTAAGTTTTGAGATTGTTGTATTTGATTTGAAGGATGATTAATTATTTGAATCGAAAGTTGAGAAGTAGATTGAGAGAATAAAACTTGTAATTAAATTTGGAAGACTATAAAAATATTATAATTGGATTTAAAAATTGAGGTGGTAGGAAGCAGGTGGGATATGAAATTACTAATAGATTATATCATTTAAAGTTTGTTTTTTTAAGTAGGTTTTCTCCATGTTATTAGGTAAATGTTTACTTTTTAAAATATTTTTTAGTTTTATGATAGGTTAGATTTTGGTATTAAGTATACCATTTATTTATTTTCTATTTAGATTTGTAATTTGTAAGGGCTTGATTGTAACATCCCAAACAATTTCTTTTCCTAATTCTAATTTTGCCCTTATTAATGGTGTTTTCTTAAAGTGGTGAATGTGATCATGTCTTTTATCTTTTGAGTATAGTAAACTTAAAAGATAAAAGAATTTGATGGTGATTTTAATCTCCTTTTTATTTTAAGAATTAATATTCTTTCACACCATGATCATCTATCTCTTAACAATTTAAACTAAATCAATATTTTAATATCTAACTAAATCCCATTGTCTGCAAAACCTTTATTACCACTATGATTCTTACTATTATTCTATTATAAGGATTGAGAAAAATGGTTCACTATTATAATTGCACTAAGTGAGAATTGAACCTCAAATTGTATTGTAAGATAGGGTATTTTATTAACACCATACCCCTAACAATAGTTTGAGTGTATATTGCAAATCGTATTTTATTAATACCATACTATTAATATGTGTTAATGGACATTAAGATCTCTTAATGATGAATCAATAAAGTATTCTTGAGAGTCATAGCTATAATACTTACATTGGCTATAATACTTACATTATCAAGTTGGTTTTATAGTGGTTGTATGTTTACCTTTGGATAATTTTTGTGTTGTTGGATTTGAGTGGTGAACATACATGCTAAGAAGTAAGTGGTTTAACCCACATTTGTTGTACATGTGAATTGAAAAATCTTAAGATTTTATTTTTTTTAAGGTGGAAAGATTTATCATAACTCTATTGTTAATAGGTAGTGAGGGTACTTATCTCTCCCTGTTATCATGGATTAACTTATCATCCTTATTTAAGGAAAATCATGTCATTCAAAATAATTAGTTGGTGGTCCATAAGGGGTAGATTTTTACTCCTACTATATGCCTTTGAGTTTTGGGTCATTGACCTATTTCCTTAGGTTCAAGGAACACAAACCCTTAAACAACTAAAAAAACTTTTAATTCTTTTTTTTTTGGTCTGTTTTTAATGGGTTGCTTTAATTTTTCTCCTTAAATTTATTGTAGGGTAAATTTAAAAATTTATCTAGCTACTTTAGTTTCTAGTTATTTGGACATTTTCCCCTTTTTAAAACTATTTGATGCAGTCTTATAAAAAAATAATCTCAAGTTTGTTCAAGATAAAATTAATTCTAACTAATTTTCTTTAATTTTTATTTTAATCAACCATTTCATCAATAAATTATGGTTAATGAAAATGATTACCTCATTATAAACCTTGTTTGATTAGTGCTTAGAAGAGAATTACATGAAGAACACGAATTATCCATAATTTATTAATAACTTTTGAAAAACAGAATTCTAAATACTCAACTCTACAAGTTGGCACAAATGGAGTGGATTTTGTATTTGAACATATTAGATTGGAAGTACATCGCATTTAATCCCTACCATTTACTTTACATAAAGCAACGTCTTATTAGTTGTTAATTTAATTAAACCAATATGGAGTGAAGCGTAGATTATGATGAGCATAGGAGAATAGTAGTAAAAGTTTACGTCAAATTTGTTTTTCTAACACACAATTACATGGAAGGAAATTCAGAATAATTGAAGAGAGTAAAGATAAAATTGCTTATTTCTTTAATAAGTTTTTAAATGTGAAATTTTCTTATAGTAGATAATTTTGTTGATTGATTTTTTTTTCATTAATTTCTTGAAGTTATAGAAAACTCACTTTTTAAGTTTAAAGATATTTACATGATTATCATCATTATAATATTTGGAGGTAACTTTGACTATATTTTATTAAATTATTATAATATTTATTGTACAAAGTTGTTCAAATGTTTTTACAAATAGAATAAATAATCGTCATAGATAATTGTTTATCAATATTTAGAAGGAGACTCTACAATTATGATTATAAATTTTAAATTCCAAAAAATAGTCCTAACAAATAGTTGCCATAGATAATTATTTATCAATGTTTAGAAGGAGACTCCACAAATATGATTATAAATATTAAACTCCAAAAATTAGTCCTCAATATTTATCCAAGTGTTTGAAAATGAGAATTCAAAGCTAATTGGTTGCATAAGTGTCCATGTGTTTGAAAACAAGGATGCGTGGACAACATATAGCATTTTATTTTTACAATTTGGGTGTATGGAAGAAAGTTTTGAGGAATGTGCTTATATGTTTAAAAATTGTAATATATTGTGGCAAGGGTAGACTGCATTTTTGGACATATAAGCATTTCCTATTATTTTGTGGTGTTTAAGTGAAAAGTTATTTTAGTGGAGGAGGTTTTTAATGTTAAGAAAGTCTCACGAGTAAACTAGTTTTTTGAGATGGATTATATTTTTATCTAAGTTTTTTCAAATCTTAGGCTTAGGGTCACTAATTACCCTTGTTAAAATTTGTTAAATTTTTGGGTTAAGGTTAGTTTAATAGTTGGAAGGGTTACTCCTTATCACTCTTAAAATTTATTAAATGCTTAGAAGTTAGGGTTAGTTTAATAATTGGAAACAAAATGATTTTGGTTTAAGATCTTAGAGTGGTGCATAGTAGTTTTTATTGGTGGTGGGTAACTATATTAGATCTTCCCATGTGAAGTGAGGGTATAGGTAAAAATATCTGGCTTTTATATTATAAAATTAGGAGCATGTTACCTTTATTGAGAATAAATATAATTGTAGTTTTGTTATAGGACACTAGCTCATTATTGATTATTATGTACAATGCAATTTTAAACTAAGTTTAATAATATTGAATTAATCAATAATATTTTGTTTTGATTAATTTTAAAAACAATTAATACATCTAAAAATGTGTTTAATCTGTTTTAAGGATGCCCAATACAATATTTACCCACACAAAAAAATACGTCATCAAAAACCCGTCATCGAAAACCCTTTAAGAATGGGATGGATACAAACTGATTCTCAAAATGGATAGGATCTTTTATATTGAACAACAAATCTATGGGTCCACTGCAAGAGAACTTCACTCGTGGATACGGTAAGTGCGAAGCTCGATTTGGTTTGATTTTTGAACATACTTGCTAATAATTAAGTGTTTAAGTCATATTTGTTGTGTTAATTTTTAATGTTAATTAAAAGTGTTAGATTTTTTATTTTTGGGAAAATTTTTATTATAATTGGATTATTAATAGTTAGTGAGAATAGTTCTTTACTAGTGCTATTTATGAATATGGATTGACTTATCATTATTATTAGATGCTATCTATGAATATGGATTGACTTATCATTATTATTAGAGGGAAACCATGTTATTCTAGGAAAACCATCTCATTTAAAAAAATAATCAGTTGGTGGTACATAAGGGGCATAATTTCACTCCTATCATATGCCTAGGTTTTGGGCCATTAACAACCTATTTCCTTAGATTAGAGGTAGACTTTCACTCCTACCATATACCTTGAGTTTTGGGCCATTAATCTATTTTCTTAGATTAAAGGAAGACA
>ML796648.1:81507-94050 GCA_009831015.1 Picea engelmannii
TTTTAGACTTAGATTTAGATTCTGAATTGGGCGAAAATTATTTAGGGAAGTTGTTTAAGAATTTCTTAATGTGTTAAATGTCTTAGGGCCATCTAAGTTTGTTTCTTCATCAACATCAATGCGACGTGCCCTTCAGGACGCACCATGTGCTCCAAGGGTGCCACTCGTCTCGTTCGTTTATTTTGCGTGATGTGCCCTTCAGGATGCACCACGTGCTCCAAGGGTGCCACTCGCCACTTGTGTTTCTTTTGCATGACGTGCCCTTCAGGACGCACCGCGTGCTCCAAGGATGCCACTCGCCAACTTGACTGATTGGTAGACATCAATAACCCCTGGAGTCAACACTCTGCCAGGTGAACTTGTGGGAGACTAAGGGCTCTAAGGAATAAGGCCCATGCCTTATTGCGCACCCCTTAGAATCATCGTGAGCGACTGTCGCAATCTTCCCTCATGGCATCGTGGATCCTCTCGAACTAGGTAATCGTTACCCTACAGTTCAAGCCACGACGGGAGTGCTAGTAGGCTGTGGCAGGGTTGTTGTCCACACCTCTCCCTCAACCTCTTTGGTAATTGTGTGTGGCCCCTTTACTCCATATGTGAGTCTGTTCGGCAAGCTATCGTCAGCCTGCATCATCAACAAACGTGTCAGAACATGTCCACATCATATCATCAAATCAATGTAATATCACAGTAAATAAATCAACCCAAATAACACACTCCCTGATTCAATCCAGAGTCCAAGGGGTTCCATCGATGCCTCTGCATCCTCAAGGTCCAAACCCTGCATACTCAATAAAACTGAGTCAATAGCACATGTCTATGTCAAAGCAGTGAAGCATCATGTCATCTATCATAACGCATCATAATCAAGGATAAATGTTTTAATATCATAAAAGTCCAGATCACTTGCGAGCAAGTGTCCTCAAAAATAAGTTTTCTCAGTGCACCAGAGCGGGGTGTTACACCAATCAATATGTATAATCTTCAACATTTTGGTTAAATAGAATATTAGCTCGATAAGAAGGGCAACTCAATTTTCATAAACATTATAGGGTTGCTCAATCTGTTTGGTTAGCTATTTCCAAGCATTATGTATAATCTTCAACATTTTGGTTAAATAAAATATTAGCTCCATAAGAAATGATTGCACTAAAAGAAATTAGGTGTATTCTACAACCTAGTGCTTCTACAACCTAGTGCTAAAAGGATTGTAACACCCATCCCATCCATAATATTGAAGTTAGCATATGTCACACCAAATCAACATATGTTGACCCAATATAATATGTTATATAAAACTAAAAATAAGTCAATTCATATCGATGATTGGAAGAAGGAAAATTTGAGTCAAATTTTACTAGAAAGTATCACTCCCATGAGAATTTATTTAACATCTTTTATGGTTGTTTTCTATCAACCCAAAATTTCAATGGTGAGATATGTGGTAGAAAGCTTGACTCATTTGGTGATATGATTTGATTTTTGTAGTGTTATGTTTATATACATAAAAATTGTACATTACAACCTCTTCAGAATAGAGATGTAAAATATAACTCAATTTTCAAAGTATAATTACCTTAATAGGATTTGATGGTGACTATAACTTTAACACTGATTTATATCTAAGATTTTACCAAAATCTCCCCACATATTCCAAACCTATCGGCCACAACCTCTCCCCCACACATATTCCAAACTTACCAACCACATCCTCTCCTTTATATTTTAAGAGTTAACATTCTTTCACACCATGATCATCTATTTTTCTCTCTTAGCAATTTAAACCAAATCATTTTTTTTAATATCTCAACTAAAACCTATTGTTTGCAAAACCTCTATTATCATTATGATTCTTACTTTGATTTTATTATAAGGATTCATGAAAATGATTCACTATTATAGTTGCACTAAATGAGCATGGAACCTCAAATTGTATTGAGGGATAACTTATTTTAGTAACACCATACCATTAACACTTTTTGGAGTGTATATTGCATTGAGGGATACTGTATTTTAGTAACACCATACCATTAACACTTTTTGGAGTGTATATTGTAGAGTAGTGCATTTTATTAACACTATATCATTAACATTTTTTAATGGACAATAGGATCCCTTAATGAGCAACCAACAAAGTATTGTTAATGGACATTAGGTTCCCTTAATGAACAATCAACAAAGTATTATTTAGAGTATGGGGTTATAATACTTTGACATTATTAGGTTGGTTTTATAATGGTTGTATGTTCATGTTTCACTGATTTTTGTGTTGTGAGTTTTGAACATACATGCTCACCATTAAGTGTTTAATCCATATTTGTTCTGCAAATGAATTCTTAATGTCAACTAAAAAGTTTTAAGATTTTTTTATTTTTTCAAGGTGGAAAAACTTATCATAACTTGAGGATAATAAGGTATGAGAGTTATTCATGAATGTGAACTAACTTATCATCGTTATTCCACAAAAACAATGTCATTTATCTAACTTTCACTCTTACCATATGTCTCTGAGTTTTGGGTTATTAACTCATTTCCTTAGGTTAAAGGAAGACTATCTCTTAACTAATAAAACACTTTTAATTATCACTTCAACATCATATTTTTCACCAACTTATTTAAGCCATAAAATAATCTCAAATCTTAAATTCATAATTTCAATTTTTTTTATTGGTTGATCTAATGTTTCCCATCAAATTTATTGTAGTGTAAATCTAAAAATTTATCTCCATATCAAACTTTAATCACTATTTTTATGTAATGGCTACTTCCCAATTATGAAAATATTGTAGCAATTATGAAGGGTTCCTAGCCTTTTTTTAATCTCTTGTCACAAGTTTTTTAGTGGATTACTAGTTCTAGTAACAATTTCCTCTTTTCACTAATTCTCTCAATGTTCTTGCTGAAAACACTTTAGTTTCTTGAAAAAATAATTTCAATTTTCTTCAACAATGACTTTGATTGTTCAACAAAGACTTTGACAAAATCCTCTTCTAGAGGTTGATTTTTAACTTAATAGTATTCAATTAATTCTTACCAATTTTCATTGATTTTTCTTTTAATCAAACATTTTCATCACTAACTTGTTTCTATGTGATTTTTGTTTTCTTTGTATCTTTTTCAACTCCTAAATAATTAGCAATGTGTTAAAAAAATCTAGAAATTCTTTTAACCAAATTTAAATTATTATTATTATTAATTTTAATAACAGATAAATGCTATAGAGTTCATTGTTTACCAATGTTTGGAAAGAAGCCTCATATTAAACTCCATATCTATCCATCTATCCATCCATGTGTTTGAAAGTGAGGATGTAAAGCTAATTGGTTGTATATATGTCCATATGTTTGAAAGAAAGAATGGGTAATGTGTTATAATTAGCAGGTTCAACATCATTGAGATTAAAAATGAATATATTTTGGTTTATAATTCTTTTAATGTGTTGATTTTAGATAAATTTTCCAATACTATATCTCCATAAAACATTATAGGTTTTTCAATAAAACATCCATCCAGATTCAAAGTTTTGTCAATTTCAAATAGATAAGCTTATCCTTAATTATAATTTATAGCTATTAAATTCTTATTGGATTGCCTCATATGGAGGTTCAATTTCCATAAATATCACACGGTCACTCCATCGTAGCTATTTGTGTTTTTAGGGTTAAATGGAATATTAACTCCATACATTTCCATAAATATCACACTGTCGCTCAATCAACCTGGTTAACTATTTGTGTTTTTAGGGTTAAATGGAATATTAATTCCATAGAGTTTTTTTTAACATAATATCTTTGTTTGATTTTATCGGTTGATGATTTTTGGACTTTATCTTTGATGGCAGGGTATTTCGAGAAAAGAGTGTTCTAATTTGGAGAAGGTACAACCAAAACTGTAAACAAAATTAACTCAATTGTGTGTTAATGTTTCCATAGGTTAACCTTTTTATCTTTTAATTTCTTTTATGTTAATATTTTATTTTTATTTTTAGAATATGATATTTCTTTGGGTAGATGTACAATCTCTTTTGGTAGTATTGAGAAATATGTTACTTCTTGCGTCGACCATGATTTCATTAAAGCTTTGAGATTGTTGCATGATTTGATTTGAAGGGTAATCGATTCTTTGAATTGAAGGTTGGCAACTGGAATGAGAGAAAAAAAAAGTTGTAATTGAGTTTGGAAACTCATAAAAACACTATAACTGGATTCAAAGATTAAGGTGGAAGGAAGCAGGAGGGATATAACATTATGATCGAATCCAAAGATTGGGGTGGGAATAAGTAGAGGGATCTAAAATCCCACCACTTGCTCTCCCAGGAGGGATATAGGAAAACTCATTAATTTTTCGGAAGAAGTAAGAAGGTTGGAATTGAGGGACAAGGGAAGGGGTTTTGTTAGGAGTAATAAGGTATAAGCCCATCCCCGACATTTGGAGTCACATCCCAAACTTTTTTTTCCATTTGTAGTCCTTTGTTCCAACAATTACTTCTCTAGCTACTGCTAGAAGCATTCTAGTTCAATGAATTAGCCCTCCTATTTTAGGCTATAGCCCACTGATTAAGCTCTTCTCTTCCACCTAAACCTAGAACCTATTTAATTTATACTAAGATATTAATAAGGATAGAAAACACTTTTGAGATGTTTCCCTTATCCCGGGGAAATGGTGTGAGTTGGCCCACCCGTTCCCTTTCCTCCTTAGAGTTCAAGGTTCCATTTCCTATCACTAAAGATATCAAGATCTATACCATCCATAAAGGATGAATATGTAAGATCCACTTCATCATACCCCATACCATGTATGCCTCATTCCATAAACGAATCTAATCCTAATATGCCATGTATCATGATAGGGGTGCATGCTACCTTCTCCCATGATAGCTAGCAAAACTACAACGATGAATTTTGAAGTCTAAGACAAGAGACGGATAATCATCTATTCATTTATTTCTCATCCATTGATTAGATAAGGAACCTTATATAGTGTATTCATCTCCATACCATGGCTCATTCTCATGATCTCACCCCTTGTTGATCCCATCCCACTAGCTTAGCTGCTTCATCTTTTTTCAATAAAATTGATCTGAAAATCATTAATCTCATGCCCAAACCCATTGACATATAGAAAAGCGGGTTAGCTCCAACTTTCCCTAGAGTTTGAGCTTTCCTTTTTGCTTGCCCACCTATGCATTGATGGAATTGCATGCCTCCAAACCATCCATTAGGGATGGGGTAATATCAACCACCAAAGGAGTGGTCAGAACACCTGAAGTGATAAGTCTCAAATATGTTGTTAATACTTAGACAAGAATTGCTAAATTTAATAAGGTTTACATTGATATTTAGAGCTCCATAGCCCCCTACCACATAAGAAAATCCTAAGTGATAAAGAGAAAATAAATCCATTTTCACCTCTAAGATCTAGGGGCTCTTTCTTGTGAAGACTTATAGACTTAAGGGGGAATCCATTCGTTACAACTTTAATCCATCATTACATTTAGCTCCTCTTATTGAGGGAAAAAATAAACTTTCACCAAGCTTGTGATTTGACACTTTTCTATCTCTGCTTGCTTCTATCTCTTCTTTCTTGTAAGACGTTTCCTTCTAGGCCTACATACATCACCACCTTTCCAAGTACTTCATAAAGACATATGTGAAGGTAAGGTTATCCCTTACTTATCTATCTATTTCTAAGAACTAGGTCTTTTCGATTGGTCCAATCCATCCCCAATCCATCCAATCAATTAAGGTGATCATTCACTTGATTACCAAAGGCATCTCATTGCCCAAACTTTCATGTCATTCACCTAGTTAAAAACCATTCTACTGATGATTCTTTTTAACCATTCTTGAAAATCAAGTCTATTAGGAAATAAGAATGAAATTCCTGAATACATTTTGTCTCACATGAGGCTATAATATTCAATGGAATGTAACTTTGTGTCGTAGGTGGAGTTAGCGTCAAATTCCAAATTGACTTGTTACACTAAAGGCATTATTTTAGGGGGATTTCTCTCTTGCTTTTTCATCGTCTGTCGTCCACCAACTAGAACCCACCATCTGCATTAAATTTGATGTACATCACTTCTTCTTCCATGGACATGCAATGTATGTGCTCTCACTTCACTTCACCGACTCCACACTGCTAGATATACTGCAGCATTGGTCACAACTGCACCCAAAGTGGATTAGAGTTTGAATGCAGTGCAAGCTACAAAGACTGAACATAGGTCTATAAATATAGAGGCGTATTCCCAGACGAAGCATGGCCATGTGTTGTTGATCCAGATTGTTACCAACTCAAGTCTGGATCTACACAAAGAGTCTCGCTTGCTTTGCTTCTAAAATGGGTTCATGAGACTCAGAGAGATCTCCTTTGATGGTGCAGGCCAAGGCCACGCGTGGGAACCAGGAAAGGGGGAAAAATTTGAACCGTCATTGTTGAGAAGCACCGCCACGTCCTACCCTAGTTCAGAACTGGTGGTGCCTCGACTGGGCATGGTGGAACAAAAAACACTCAAAGGAAACATGTTTATCAATAATTAAGGAGGAAGAAGGAATTCATAATTGGTGGTGCCTTGGCTGGCCATGGTGGAACAAAAAACACTCAAAGGAAACATGTTTATCAATAATTAAGGAGGAAGAACTAGAGAGCAAGCCAGAGAAAGAGTTAGTCGAAGACCAGGACTATCCTCCTCTTCCTGAGGGAACTAAACTATATGTGGGTAATCTCCCCTTTGACATTGATAGTGAAGGCCTCGCCAAACAGTTTGAGCCTTCCATAGGTCTGACACCCTTCCCTATAAAGCCCTATGAAGGAGGAATGGAGTCTTCCTTGGATACACTGGAGTTGGAGGCCGCTTACCGGGCATGATGCACTGGAGGTGGAGAACTCGCTGGATGGAATGATCAAGAGGAACTATCTTTATCTTTGAAATTATTTCATGATCATAATCCATAGCTATATCTGTTTCAAAGATTTCAAACCAGAGTCAGACTCGGTGCCTTATGGAATCCTTTATCTCCCCTCATGATGACTAACCAATTTTCTCCAACCACTGACTCCACATCTCTTCTCCTTCACCACCGACTCCAAACTATTGCTCAATAGTGGCTACTTCCAGGTTTCTTCATATTTATTCTATTGGTTTCTTCACAGGACTAGACTCCACTACATGGGAGAGAAAGTAGAGAACAAAACCCTTGATTGGTCTCTGCATTTCCACTCTAAATTTCAAGTTGTGGGTGCAGACTAGATGCTCAATTTCTCAAACGTTGAGTGTGATCATAAAATTCAGAGCATAAATCTACAGATTCTATCATTGTTTTAATAGATTTTCTTGCATTTGATAATGGGTTGTTGAGGTTGTGAGCGAACATGACTGACAATTAATGAGAAAGAGGCCTGTTGGCATGAAGGAGATCATAAGTACGAGGATAAGTTGAATATTCTCCACACCTGTAAACAGATTCCAAATACAAGATGTGAATGCCATGAAAAACGATCTTGTGATAAGCATATAGTAGCATGTAAGGTCTTTCCCAGATCACCAATTTTG
Source organism: Picea engelmannii (assembly GCA_009831015.1). NCBI lineage: Eukaryota > Viridiplantae > Streptophyta > Pinopsida > Pinales > Pinaceae > Picea > Picea engelmannii. The sequence goes on from ML796648.1 coordinate 89,063, forward strand.
TACAGTTCCCATCAAGCCTCTATCATAGAGACCTTCAATGTGTTTGAAGCGTTTACTGGAACAACATTCATCACCCAAACTTCTTTGTCAATAAGCGCGACCACAAATACACCGAGATTTTCCCTCATGTCCATAATGTTTCTGAAAGTATTGTTTACAATCATCGGCGACTTCATTTGTTACAAATAGTATTTCATTTTTTTATGCCAGAAAGCCTGCATTGAACGAAATGGTCAATGTTCAGGAAATCCTCAGGTAGCATAGTGAATAAATAGAGTTTCTAATTCCTAATATAAACTTCTTCTAACAATGAAAGCAAGATAATAATTATAGCAGAAGAATATAGATGTATTAACGTATCCTTTTTTAACTCTCCTTCGTAGTCATTAAGGTCTTCCAGCTAAGGTAGAGGAGCAGTCATTAAGGTCTTCCAACCGAGGTGGAGGAGTATTCAGTTTTTTTGGCCAAGGTACCAGTCCACTGCGTTTGGCGTGATGCATTTCTAGAGTTTCCATTCAATATCAATTTTTAGATAGAAGATCTCAGTGATAACTACCACACAAATGAATATTTCATCTACAAAATGTGTCATAAGAACATGAGAGGCTTGTGTTTCAAAGACTTAGTTCCATTCTATGATATTCTCCAATTATATTCTCCTTATGTAATTAGGAAATTATAGATTACCAAACCACTTATAGATACAAATTGTATGAGCAAAAACAAACCATCAAAACAATGATACAAGAAATATTCAAGCATGTATACTTATGACACTTTATCCCTCCTTGTAAATATATTATTACCACATCTTTTCAATTTTCAATTTCAATTATCCTAGTTGACATTGCTTTTTTTCTTTTTCATCCTTTTAGTTAGCATAATCAAGACATTAGATAATTACTTATAACACTTTATCCCTCCTTGCAAATATATTATTACCACATCTTTTCAATTTCAATTATCCTAGTTGACATTGCTTCTTAAAAAAACATATAATTATTATAATCAGTTTTGTGTTCACATTAAAGTTTACTTGTAGTTTTCCTGATCATCTTCTTCTTCCTTTAATACTTTATTTTTACATTAATTCTTACAAAACTATTCATAATTTATTAATAACATTTAAAAATGAGAATTTTAAATATTCAACCCTACAAATTGGACCAGGATTGTAAATCTAAACATATTGGTTTGGGAGTACATTACATTTCATCCCCGCCATTTGAATGCTTCTTGCTATAATTCCATTTAGTCGTTTCTTTGGAAATCTCTAGATATACTAAATTATTAGGCTTAGATCTTTGGCTGGGCTGAAATCTCTTCATGAAAATAAATTTTCTATCTAATCTTATTGTTGTTAGAATGGAAATATCTATACCTATCCTTTTTCATGATAATATGAAGTAACTTTCATGCTCGTTTACTTTATTCCTTCTTTCTTACAAATTTAATATTAATCCAAAATGCATGTGTCAGTCACTTTGCTGGACTGTGAAGTGTTAAATATGACCATTTAATTCACTGCAAATATATATATATATATATATATATATATATATATATATATATATATATATATATATATATATATATATATATATTCAATTCACTCCATATACATATATAACCATTATTTTAAAAAATAGGGATTGTATTTTTCTAACCAAGTATAAGTGTTATTGGATAATCCACAACATTTTTTTAACCTTTAAAATTAACCATATTCAAATTTCAAGAAGTTCTATTATTTTTACCATTTTTTTCCCGTAAGAGTTTAAATTCAATAAATTTTAATTTTTCCTAAAATTAATTAATATCTCAATTAAACTATTATTATTAAATTATTTACATAAATTATAATTTTTCCTAAAATTAATTAATATCTCAACTAAACTATTATTATTGAATTATTTACATAAATTATAATTTTTTCTAAAATTAATTAATATCTTAACCAAACTATTATTATTGAATTATTTGCATAAATTATATTATATAGAATCCCCAAAATGGTTATGTTTCAATCGTTGACAAAGTTCCCTATTATATATTCATTGTCCCGTGTTATGAACCGTTTATCGTCATTTGAACTCTTATATAGTAGCGTACTCTAAGTATTCTCCATTTAATTGACAATGGAATTATGTACTGGTAAGGGATTGACTGTGAAGCCAGGAACAATTTCCTTTCCTAATTCCAATATTAGTGGTGTTTTCTTGAAATGATTAATAGGATAATTTTTATTTTTTTAAATTAGACACTCTGTTTATTTTATTCATCATTCTACATTAGATTTATGGATAAATTATTATTCTGCATTACATCATAATAATTCATATAGATTTATATTATTAGAAGTCAAATTTACCATTTTTGAGATTAAAATAATCTTCTGTTTTTTATTTTTATTTGTTAATTTTAATAAATTTATCTAATATCTATTCAATTAATTTTTAACTTTATATTATTCAATTAATTCTTATCAATTATCTTTAATTTTTATTTTAATCAACCATTTTCATTACTAATTTATTTCTCTGCAATTTATGTGTTTTCTATATTTTTTTTAACTCTGAAACCATTAACATTGTATTGAAAAAATCCAATTAAAGGTACATTCTTTTTCTCCAAATTTTAAATCTCTTATCTACTTCACATGAGGATGCTTAGAAGCAAATGCCATTTTTACAGTGTAATTAACTTGAAAAAATATTTTTTTAATCTTCTACTTATATAGATAGACTCATAGAATACCAAGCATAAAACTATTAGCATTATATTGAAAAAATTCAATTAAAAGTATATATTCTTTTTCTCCAAATTTTAAATCTCTTATCTACTTTACATGAGGGTGCTTACAAGAAAATACCATTTTTACAGTGCAATTAACTTGAGAAAATATTTTTTTAATCTTCAACTTATATAGATAGACTCATAGAATACCAAACATAAAACCATTAACATTGTATTGAAAAAATCTAATTAAAAGTATACATTCTTTTTCTCCAAATTTTAAATCTGTTATCTACTTCACATGAGGGTGCTTACAAGCAAATACCATTTTTACAATGCAATTAACTTGAGAAAATATTGTTTTAATCTTCCACTTATATAGATAGACTCATAGAATACCAAGCTTATGCTACATATGACTAGACTAATGAAAACTATGTTCTAAAGGAACCCTTAAAAAACTCTACTGCAGAGAATGTTCTTTACCTGGTCCATAATTAATTATTAAAAAGATTAGGACACTTAGCATTCCTTCCTCTTCCTATCATCCTTTTCATTAACACAATCTGATATTTGATGATTAATTTACTTTATCGTTTCCCCTTCAAATATAATATTAGCACATCCCTCTCAATTTTAATATTCTTTGTTGATTAGTGGAAATCATCTATGTTAATTGGTGCTCTATTTACAAAGAAAACACATACAACTACTATTATCATTAGTTTAGTGTTTACATCAGGGTTTACCCTGGAGAGATCTTTATAGTGGTTTTTCTCTTCGTCATCTTCTCCAATTTGGTGCTTGTACATCCCGCTCTGGCGCATTGAGAAAACTTATTCTTTGAGGACACTTGCTCGCAAGTGATCTGGACTTTTATGATATTAAAACATTTATCCTTGATTATGATGCATTATGATAGATGACATGATGTTTTACGACTTTGACATAGACAGGTGCTATTGACTCAGTTTTATGGAGTGTGTAGGGTTTTGGACCTTGAGGATGCAGAGGCATCAATGGAACCCCTTGGACTCCAGATTGAGTCAGGGAGTGTGCTATTTGGGTTGATTTATTTACTGTGATATTTCATTGATTTGATGATATGATGTGGACATGTTTTGACACGATTGTTGATGATGTAGGCTGACGATAGATTGCCGACCAGACTCGCATATGGAGTAAAGGAGCCACACATGATTTCCAGAGAGGTTGAGGGAGAGGTGTGGACAACAACCCTGCCACAGCCTACTAGCTCTCCCGTCGTGGCTTGAACTGTAGGTTAACGATTACCTAGTACGAGAGGATCCACGATGCCGTGAGGGAAGACTGCGACAGTCGCTCACGATGATTCTAAGTGGTTTGCAATAAGGCAGGGGCCTTATTCATTAGAGCCCTTAGTCTCCCACAAGTTCACATGGCAGAATGTTGACTCCAGGGGTTATAAATGTCTACCAATCAGTCAAGTTGGCGAGTGGCACCCTTGGAGCATGTGGTGCATCCTGAAGGGCACGTCACGCAAGAGAAACACCAGAAGCGAGTGGCACCCTTGGAGCACGTGGTGCATCCTGAAGGGCACGCCGCGCAAAAGAAACGAATGAGGCGAGTGGCACCCTTGGAGCAGGTAGTGCATCCTGAAGGGCACGCCGCGTTGATGATGATGAAGGAACAAACCTAGATGTCCCTAAGACATTAACGCCTTAAGAAATCCTTAAACAACTTCCCTAACCAAGTGTCGCCCAGTTCAGAATCTAAGTCTAAAACTTCTCTAGGGAAAAAAATTATTTAACATTAAGAAAAAAACCCTATGAAAATAAAAATAAAAATTAAAACTAAAACCCACTTAAGTAATAGTTTAGTCGTCATAAAATTCTTGGGGTAAATGAAGAGAGTAAGAATTTAATTAAAACTAGTGGATTTAAAAAATTGCAAAGAAGAAATTAATTCTTAACTTGGGAAAGTATAAAAAGATATTAAATTAATAATAAAAGGGAAAGATTTAATAGCGCAACTGCCGTTTTGGGTTTAATAAAAAGGGGAAAGAAGGGAATAATAAGAATTGGGAAACTAGGTAAATGGAGGAAACATAATAAAGGAAAGATGGGAACATATGGTAAAAAGAAGGTCAATATAGTAAGGAATCTGCAATTAAGAACCTTCTAAATTGAGCTAATTTAGCAACTTCATTTTTAGGGAATTTATTTAAAACATGTAAGGGGATCTAGGAACACCTGGGAGGAAATTTAGGAGCA
>ML796648.1:185929-204082 GCA_009831015.1 Picea engelmannii
ATACTTTTTGAGTCTTGCACAAGTGGTTAAGCCTCCTTCTAGGATGCCCCATCTAAACACCTTCAACTTGTTGTGATAAGAGACTATTTTAAGCTCTGTGAAGAGAGATTATCAATCTCTCCAGTCAAGAGAGATAGGCCATCTATTATTCAACCTATTATACATGTCATCATCAATGCATGGATGGAGAGCATGATACTAACTTTCATTAGAAGGAATATCAAGGGGGAACTCCTTTTCCTAACACTAGTCATGTAGCCTTAAGCCCTAGGGGCGAAAATGTAGCTTACCAAACCATTCTTGGGAGAGACTATTGGTCAACTTAACGATAATCTATTTGTCTTACACTTGTAAGTTGAATTTCTCTTTGATCAGAGACCAAGGTTTCCAATTATTGGAAGTGGTATCCCACAAATTTGCAAAAGATCATATACCCTTATTCTAAAGTCTCTTTAAAGGGAACCAACTTTGGATTCATGAGGGGTACAGGGTATTTTTGGTCAAAGGAGACCACCATAAGTTATAAGCCTTGATGTTGGTTCCAACTTGAGAATCCCGAGGCTTACAATGAAGTGTTGTGACTATTTGTTGCCAAGCCCTCTGAAGGATTTTAAGAATCAAGCTACCATGGATTTAAAAAAAAGGTACAACCACAAGGACATTTTAAAAGAAAATATTAGGAACTTTATAGCCTTTCACTAAAGGATGGCCAAGTCTGTCCCTTATGATCTATTTCCATAATTTGTTTCCCTGTGTGGCCTTAAGAAACCACTTTTCTACTAAGGTAAGGCCATAAGTGGCCAAATGATGAATGTTAAGTCCTCCATCTTGTCGTTTCCTAGTGCACAAAAACCACTTGACGATAGGTAAACCTTTTTCCCTTTATTATTCATCCAAAAGAGATCTTTTAAGATATATTTTTATTGTATCCTTTTTGGTTGGGAAGACAAAGAGACAAATAATATATATGCATTAAACTGAAAATCTTGTCCCCCACTTGGATTTTGGTAGCTAAGGAAAGGTCTTGACCATAACAATATTCAATTTTGACTGTAAGCTTATTAATAACCCAGTTTCACATCTGATTTCGAGTCATGTCAATGCTAAATAGAATACCAAGATACTTGGTGATTTCCCCCCTTTGAACCCATTTCCATTGGGAAGGAATCCACCCTGGGGGCGTCTAATCCAATAAGTATCATAGAGGTTTTATCCTCTTGTAGTATCTCTTTAGAAGCTTTACAAAAGTTGTTCATAAGCATAGTGGGAGTTGATTAAATATTATTGGGGAAGGCCTATAACTTTACCTTGGTAAACTACCTTTTATAATAGATAACCTAAGGCATTAGATGTGAGAACATATAAATCAGGGGCTATAGGGTAGCCCTGTGTCATTGATCTACTAAGAGGAATAAGATAAGTAAGGGATATATTGACACACACACTAACCAAAGTGTTGGAAAAGAGAATATTGACATAATATATGAACTTTGACCCAAATCCTAGCCACTCAAGCATGTGAAGAATGAATTTCCACTCCAACTTGTCATAGGCCTTGTAATAGTCCAAATTTAGACACGTTCCTTTAAAAAATCTCTCTTTGGCCAGAAAAAATACAAACATTCAATGATGGAAATAAATCACAAAATTCTCTTCCCGATAGTATTTCAAATACAAAAATCTTCCACCATATAAAGATAAATCTAGATCTTGATGTAAACACTCAAAAATTTCAGTTTGATGATATAACAAATAATTGTTTGAGCATGATCGATTTGGAAGCCTAATTTTATATAATGAATATGATCTTGAAAATCGGAAACCTAATCATAATCTCCTTGCTAACAAATATAACCATAAGGTATCATAGTTCTATAATCAACCTTGTCATAAATATGATAAATACTCTTAGGTAATTACTCTTGGTAGTCCAAAAAATGTTTTGGACTCTTATGTGATTAGTCATCGTGATTTTATTTATGATGATCCCTTAGGAACCTACCATTCGGATGACATTTTATTTCTAGAAGAAAGTGAGAATATGCCTAAAGTTCCCAATGATGGATCTAATCAACTTTGGGTTTCCCCCAAATATTGTTTGCTAAAGAATGGTTCACACGTATCATTAGCTAATTCAATACATCTTGATGCCTTTTTATACAAGAAGGATGTTAAGGAAAGTTTTTTTTAGCTTAAGATTGTTTTGGTGGAAGCTCTAATTTTTGCAACCTCATCATAACCCAAAAACTCAGTCCCTTTGACCTAAGTTCTCCTCTATTTTATGATGGTTATCTTAAGTCTTGCACTAAAGAGAGGAGATTCTCTAACCATGTTATTCTAATTGAGATAGATAGCCATACTACTTAGCTTCGATATTGTACCAATAAGAATAATGCGATTTCATTTAAGGATAACAACGATGTTTATGTTGTTTTCCATTTCTTCTAAAAAGTAGGGAGGAAATCTGATTTCCAATCTCATCCTTCATCATAGAATTTGGGATTCTTGGCTAAATCATTTTGATATTTTTAGGACAACAAGTATCTTCCTCTTAAAATGGTTTACTGAAATGTTTTCTACCCTAGATAATTGTTTGAGCCTAACTACGAGTATAGGTTTTCTAGTACCTTTTCTTCATGTTGAAATTCATCTCATAGTTAGGATCAAAATTCATTTTTCATGTACAAGAAACAAGAATCTAAGTTATTTTCTTAGTTGCTAATCACCAAGGTCAATAAACTCTCTACAATGGAGAAACCAATCCGGTTCTTGGTTTACAATTGGTTCCAAAATCTTCTATTGGTATGTGTAGGTCTAGATGAGTACCCAATAAAGAGCCAACCCACTGTGTGGTTGTAAATCAACAACAAATTTGTTTGTGCAAAAATTGTCAAGCACTGTAATCCAGCTACCACTAAACATTCAAATTCCCATGATAATAAGTGACAACATTTCCAACACTTAGCCTACATATTTACATATAAATGCATACCAAAAAAAAATATGTGTAACACTTTCCAATATTAAAAATAATAGAATGTTTTCCTCAATGTGAGCACTACCTAGCAAGATACAATTTCACATATACTCAAATACAAACAACAATTTAAATGTCCCAATCAACCTATGACAAAGTGTTTATTCTAAAGAGTAAAATGATCCAACACTTCCTACTATTGCTCCGTGTATATCCTCCCATCAATAATGGCTCACTTGAACATTTTATTAACTTAGACATCATGTATGGTTGTCCAATTTAATGGTGTGTGCAGCTAACTGGGGTGTGGAATCAAGGCAAATAGTATGAGTTGATGTTGGTTTAAACCTTAGTTTGACATTGGCATACCCATTCACTTAAGTCTCAGTAATTTGTTTGAATCTCTATTATGCCTAAACCATTTTCATTCCTCCCTCTTTCACATAGATAAGACACAAAAATAAAAGGAAGATCAATTAAGGAAGGGAGTGCATTGTCTTTACTACATAACAAGCTCAATGTGTCAATGGAAAAGAGCATTGTTGCCTCTAAATTACATCAATGTTATTTTTTGGTTTTTGTAACTCACACAAAATGTTGTAGAAAGAGTGACTATGACGAAATTGGAATGGTTGGAGTAGGGTGTATGGCCCAACTACTAACTGGATCTTCCAAGATGATATTAAAAGGGATGATTGGGAACATATGTGGATCATTCACTTTCCAAAAATAGGTCTCTATCCATTTCCATGTATGAATGTATTAATTTCCCAATGGTCTGGTAAGAGGAAAATAATTGTTGATTACAAGGAATTAAGAATGGAAATTTGGTTGGGGATTTGCAATAGCTATACCATTATGGTCATTGATCTCATGAAAGAAATTAAATGGATGGAATGGGTCCTTTGACTATTGGAACTATCAACAAAATTAACAAGAGGTGATTTTCAACAACAATTAACCGAAATGAAAGAGAAATTGTCACACCAATTGACCAAAATAATTGTGGGTTAACCAAAATGGTGAATTGCAGGTGTTGTAGTAAGTAGTGTATGCAAAGGGATCACACAAGAGATAGACATTCATATAGAACCATATAATTAAATTAATCACATAGCTCTAAAATCACAATAAACATAGATATTTTACCCTAGAAATCCAAATAGGAAAAACAACTATGAATGCTAACTCAACCTTGATTTTGACAATCTCATGTTAAAATGAAGCTCATGGATCTATGGACATTCAACAATTTACACAGCCTTCCCTTGTGAATCCTCACCTCTCAGAGGTTGTATGTCCCCATGATATGATTCATTTTTATCTCTTTGTGTTCATAGAGAGACTTATCATCCCTGGGTGACTTTGCATAAAGGAGGAAAATTGTATCATTGAAGCACTTTATGGGTTTTCATGATCAACATGCAAGGATATTTAGGATGGATGGTAACAATACATGCTCCATGGTCTGGAACAATGCCTAGAAAAAAGGAGGCATAGTACAAAAACACTATTTATGGAAAATTTTCTCAGTTCATTTGGCCTTATTCGAGGAGGACCCCTAGCAGTAGATGCATGAACTAACACTTCATCAATCCCTACAAGAATCCAAGGCTTATTTCACTCAATATAAATTGACTTGTATCTACCATTATTGGATGAAAATCCTGCATTAATAAATAATCACATAACAATTCATAAACATTGACCTTGTGTGTACAGGTCCACACATTTCAATCTCCTCAACTTGGTGTATGAGGTAGTGTTCTTGTGCATTGAAAAATGTTGGAGGTAGATACTTCTGCATTTCACACATTAGCCGAGGAATTTCTCTCTTCCAATAATTTATATCATCTTCATTTATTTATTTCAATGACAACCATCTACAGATCATGACACAAGAAAATAACATGTTTCAACAAAACATAATACATATTACATTACAATTAAAACACATGTAATTAAGTACAACAAAAAAATGATTTTTTTTCTTTTGCATATATATATATTGCAACTACTTACCTCATGTATTTTCCAAGATCATATATAACTTGTTTGATGTTGTTGTCAAATTCATTTGGGAGAGATAGAGGTAGAACATACTTTAACAATAAAAACAAATCGTTACTTGTTCAAAACTAGACAAAAAACCTAAAAATCTCAAAAAATGTATATGACCAATATATAAATATGAATACTAAAATGATTAATTACCTTAATGAAGGTGTGCAAATCATGTGTTTTTTCCCCACCAAATTCACCTTTCTTCGTTAGGATATTCTTTATGTTTGAACAAAAACTTGTGAGAAATTTAATTTTTTGAATGACCACTTTTACAACATTGCTTTGTTGCTCTGTTAATAGCCATAGGAGGTTATTTTGGTATCCATCGTTATTTGATCAGATCACACTTTGCATTGCATGATTGGCTTCCCGAATGTCATTACAAATTTTGACATTTTTTTCTTTATCCCTCTTGCCATCTATGATTCACCATAATGTTTCTGTCACATTCTTCCCGATATGCATTGTATCAGATAAATGAACTATTTTTAGGTCCTCATAGTAAGGAAACCTCATGAATTGAGTGGGATAACATCTCATTCCTCATGGAAGCCCATTACCACTACCATCATGAAGACGACATTGATTAAGGATAAAAAAAATCAGAACACTATTTATCAAATGCAGTAAAATAAAATGAATAATTAAAATAAAATTTCAAAACATGATTCCATTTACAATACATAAACAAAGTGTGTACCCCGAGGATTAATTGCATCATATGCCAAATTCCATAGGTGAGGTGTCATTCTTTGTGGTTTTAGTCCAGTCTCTTGTTTCCCATTGAAAATATCTTTTTCAATAGTACAATACTTATGGTTCTTAGAGAGGAAGTGTCTATACGCATCAAACACCTCATTTCCTAAAAATTTTGACTGATGTTATTTCATCTTAGGACCACAAACTCGACATGCAAATTTACCCTTTGTTTGAAGACCTACAACAGATGGATTAATGTGAATTATTAATATACAAAATGATTATTTAAACAACATGCATGGTATATTCAATTAATTATGTACTATTCAAGCGTGCAATATGGAACGTTACATACCAAAAAAATGTGTTAGTCATGGGGCATGATGAATTGTCCATAAAAGTATTCCACAACATTGAAATATCTTCTGCCCAATTGGTTTACAAATGTCATACATAGTGATGACCTCCCATAAGTTTAGTAGTTTGTCGATAAGAGGCATGATATACACAAAATTACTACCATGGTATGTATATATACGTAAATAAATAAATAAAATATGTTATGCAAAAAAGAGAAAAATGAAAAATTTACATTCGAAAAATTAATGTAAACAAATACCTGGAATAATTATTGTCAACATTATGTGCTCCCTCTTTATTGATATCCAAGGAGGAATGTTATTATTGATAACAAAAATAGGCCACACTGAGTAAACAGACCAAAGCTCTCCAAACGGATTAACACCGTCAATTGCCAATGAAATCCTAACATTACGAGGTTCATCTGTAAATCCTAGCCATTTTGCAGCAATTTCCTTAAATTCATAACCATCTGTAGGTATTCGAAGAATGCCATCTTCAATTCTCATTTGTGCATGGTAATCCATAAACTGTGTTATGCTTTGGCACCTGAATAGTAAACATGGAATTATGGGAATATGCCGAAGAACCTTTCGATGGACCATTTTTGTTACTTGATTGGTCTAATATCTACTGATACCACATACTGGGCATTTTTTTTTTTTATGCATGTTGTCCATAATATATAATACGATCGTTAGGACATGCATCTATACCTTCATACTCCATTCCAATGTCTTTCATAATGGCATGTAAATATTGATATGTGCAAGGTAAAATATTTGACGAGGGTAACATAAATTCACCTAACAATCTAAAACATAAAAAATAAATAGTTAATGTAAAGAATAGTAATTGTAAATATTTCATTTTTATTTTACACATTAATTAACACTAAAAACAATGGGGAAAAGTCAACCTTTATGTAGATGTGATGAAACATATTACATACCTTAGGATCTATGCCATACAAGTGTTCGAAAAATGATTCGTAACCTTTAAGTTCACCAATAGTAATGTAGTGGAGAGAAAATTTTCTCTTGACCCTTTATAAAGTTGTTTATTTTCCTTTTCAATCAGAGGTTCATCATAAATACCATCACTATTGTCCCCATGATCCTCATCTAGATGACCGAATAAGTCTTGGATCATTTGATTTGTCCCATCATCTTGAACCATGTTATTATTGTCATCTACTTCCATGGAATCACTAACTTGATCTTCATTATCTGCTTCAAGTTCTTGATCTTGTACAACATCATTTATGCTACTACTTGGTGCTTTGTGCATAAAGTTAGGGGGGAATCTAACTTTATAATTACAAACAATCATGAAAAATTAGTGCATGTATAAACAAATATAAAAGATTGAGAATACAATAAATATTAAAACATATAATGAATATATATAACTAATTACCACGAGACGATATTCATTCGATCCCCCATCCATGTGCCCATATTTTCTACAATGTATTTTAGCTGTTGCTATTAAAACTCTTTCGGGACATCTAGTACAACAATTTTTGCAAGGGAAGTAACATTTACCATCACCCTTTTCACCATCTTTAATTTTGTTCCCACCTCTAATGTTTTTTGACATTCTTCCCCACAGACATATACTAAAAACAATACATGTTTTTTGTTCACCAACAAGACTGGCTTATACCCTTTTTGAATTGTCTTTATTATAGCAAACTTGTCGCAACATCCATAAAATGAAATATATTTATAGATTTTATAACGTCTCAATTTTGACGATAGTTGACCAAGTCAAAGTTTACTTGGTCAAATACTAGGTGACCGTTGGGGTGGGGAAAACCTAGTGTCCATAACATTGCAAGTTCAATGAATATTTCACCAATGTCGCAAGAAATACGAAAATTCAACGTCATTGCAAGAATGACAGTTTTAGTAGTATGTCACAAGAGTGACGTTATCGGGAAATATGGAGAAAAAAAATTAAAATTTCCTCTATTTTTCGACAGTATGGCAAATTTTGTCCGTAACGTCGCAAATAGAACGTCAATTTTTTTCCAATATGTACTAGTGTATCTCGAGCAGCTTGATGGGAAGCATAGTGATGAAACCTTAGCTAATGAGGTTCATAAGCAATGAGTCAAGTGTTAGTATGATCGGTTCATTCATCCTCAGGTTTTCTCCAAAGGCAATCTTGTACTGGTCTATGATCAAGACAAAGATCCCCTGGGGGCAGGCAAGTTCAAACCCATGTGGTTTAAACCGTTCATTGTGAAAGAGGTCTTGAAGAAGGGCGCGTACCATCCGATTGATTTTGAAGGAAATTCCTTGGCGGATCCTAGAAATGGGCTCTACCTCAAGAAGTATTACTCTTAGGTTGGTCACCTGGGTGACTTATTGTATATATGTATAGCTTCTTATATAGTTTTTGTCTTTTTGTTTTGTGGACGTGTAGTTATTTATGTCTTGTTTTTCACTGTGGCAGATGTTAAGTGAATCAGAGGTGTATTTTGGGTTCACGAACGGTGCTAGCCAACACACTCGAAGGCTTTCTTCTGTAGCTTGGGTGATTTTCACACCTGGATTCCAGTTGCTATCTTTCGGAGGCATTTTTCTAGGCGATGCTACAAACAATGTTTTCAAATACAGTGCAGTGATATAATTTCTTTGTGACGGTTTTTCACATGGCATTTGTCACCTCCAAGTCTACCTAGATTCTCGACTGGTTATGTCTCAGTTAAATGGGGTTTACCACATTTATGATCCGAGTTTGCACTGACGATTCCTTAGGGTACATCTCTTAGAACGTTCTTTTGATTACATTATGTATATCCATGTTCCTAGGATATTTAATCATCTAACAGATACTCTATCTAATCAAATATTAGATTGACATGTTGCACACACATAAAAAGTAAAGCACACACATACACATGTAAATACATTTGTAAAAAATGTCATCCATAAGACATAATATATATATATATATATATACACACATATCCAAAATAATGTCATGAGTACATAGGTGGGCATGAATGCCTCACAAGTACATATACAAAAATTTCCCTCGACACATCAATGGTCTATGCTATCTAAGCACGGGGCCTATTGGGCCTGATATAGTGTACAATGGTGTTAGCCAAACATCGAAATATATGGACCCATGTTTGAGGCACCCCTACTACATGAGGTTGCATAGAAGGGGGGAGATCCTCGATCTTGTCCATGGGTACATCATGAATGAGCACAGTGAGGTTACTCTCCATTTGTTGTAGAACTATATCATTGTCTCCGGCTGGGGGTCCCCCTGCAGTTGTTGGTCCTTCAGCTGATGTTGGTTTTGCCTTAGGTGGAGGACATCGTCGAGTCCTAACGAAGTCCTTTGGTTGCACAGGACCCATATATGTACATAACAGATAAAAAATACACAAGTCAGTACTCTATACACACCTAAAAAGGATATATATAAAAAACAATTAAAAAATTAAATAAACTTTAAAAAGTATGTTACTTATCTCACCTCACTCCTTGTCAGGAGGCACAAACATGTCTAGGTCCCTAGTGAAGTTGATCCTGGCATATGGGTAATCCTTGATCACTGGGATATTTCATGCCCACCAGTCAAATAATTTTTCATCGAAGTCCTCTATGGTCCTCTCTCCACCCTGTCGAGGCAACAACACTGCCCACCTGATCACTGCTGGGAAGGACGATACATGCCCCCATACTGTCTCTTTAGGACTAAGATTGGGCACCCTCGTGAAGAATAAGGAGAAAAAAATGGTATCGAACCCGAAGTTCTTGTTGGTACACTATTGACACTCTATAAGTTGTCTCTTCATGCATATCAAAATGGTCGTACTCCAGTAAAAAATGTTGCAAAAATTTAAAAGTTTTAAGGAATTCGGTGAAATTCAAGGGCTATTGGAGGTTTCCCAACCAATTCACCTACTATATCCCATCACCCAACCGAATAAACATCTTTTTTTTCATATAAAATGAGGTGTTGGGGTCTCATTTCACACCCAAGCATAAAAATAGTGAAACTCTACCCAATTTCACTTCCCTTCCTTGCCCAATATTTTGCTACCTTTTGTGAAATATTGCCTCAAAATTCCCTCATCAGCCCCTTCTTCTTTCATTCAATCCATTCCCTTCCCTTGAGGTGATCAAAATATTAAGAGAAGATTCCTATTGAAGGTGCACTTGGAGAATTGTAAAGAGGAGCCTGGACCAGGTTCGCAGAATGGTGGCTGACACTGATTGTAAGTTTCATTCTTTGTTTGATGAATAAAATAATCTCTTTTCCCTGTCCCAAATGATGATGTTTTGTGTATTTTATTTGATTTATACATAGAATTTTATATCTAATCCTAACTCATGAATAGAAGTAGCATGCTTTTAGTCCTTGTTTGCCTATTTTTGGATGCAGGTCCACCTTGGGAGGATACTTGCAGTCGTTGGAACTACAGAGCTTGAGGAGGTCATCACCAGACGTGGGATAAAATGTAAAGTTATCGATCTTCTCTCGTATTGATTTATTTTCATTCGTTTTGGTATGATTGGGGTAGAGTAGAAACTAGATTTACTTTTAGATGCTCATTCACTCTATCTATATCTTAAACCCTGGTATAGTTAAAGGGGGGATTTTCCCACTAGCAATTTTATAGAGAGAGTTGCAGAGAGAGATGGGCCAGAAATCATCGAAGGATTCAGATTCATCTTTTTTGGGTATGATGGCGATAAAGGTTGTATTTATAGGTGCATAAATCTGCCCATTTTTCCTTGATTCCTCTACAAACTAAAGGAGGCATGCTCCTATTAGATCAAAGAAGGCCCCAAAGAATTTGATGGTCCATTCGTCTGGCCTTGGGATTTTATCTTTTTGGAAACTTTGAATTTTTTCTTTTAGTTATTTTTCCATAACTTCAACAAAGATGTATTTGTTTTCATCTTGATCCACAAATTGGGGAAATAGAGAGTCGTTTTAATAATATCTACAATGCTTACTCGTGAATTGACTTTAAAGAGAGTTTTGAAATGTGTGATCCCTAGTTGCACTAGATCCTCAAAAGAGGTGGTTGGAGAGTCCCCTTGGCCTTGTAAATTCCATATAGTGTTTGTGGCCTCTCTCCCTTTCACAAAAGCATGGAATAATTTTGTGTTTTCATCTCCTTTGTACAACCAAATGGCTCTACTTTTGAGGCGCCATTTGGCTTCTTTTTTGTCCAAGAGATTTTTGCGACGGGTCTCTAGTAATCTTAAGTTTTCTTTTGACTGCTGAGTGTGATAGTGTCCCCCCTCAGAGTAGGATATATGTTCAAGTTTTTCTTTGATTTTTCTTAGTTCTACTTCTTCTCTGATGTGCTTTCCACTGGCCCAAGTTAAGGTCATTTTTTTAAACGCTTTAAGTTTTCCATGAAGTGTACAAAAATAGGGGATCCCTATGCTAGGTCGTAAATCCTCTAATTTATTTTAACCAAATACTGGAAGTCTTCATCCCCAATCTAGTTTGCATTGAATTTGAATGGACAGGTTGTTTTCTTTGGACCAAATTTTATTTCCAACCAAATAGGGTGGTGATCTGAGTCTCCTTCACTATCAATCTCTTGTTTTAGCTGAAGGGGGGAGTTTAGGAGATATTTTTGAACAAGAAAATGATCTAATATTTTTTCCACCCTGGCATCTCTAGTCCTCAAGTTTCACCAAGTGGGAACTATCTTGATGGGTGGAAGATCAATGAATCCCATATCATTGAAGAGGTGCGAGAAAAGAGCGGAAAGGGGGTCTAGTCAAGCCGATGGTCCCCAGACTTCAACATTTCCAAGGGAGAGGTTTAGGTCTCCACCGAGAATCATAGGTTTGTCTTTCAAGAGGTTATTTTTTAAGAGTGTATCCCAAAAATTGATTTGATCAGAGTAGGGCCCATACACATTTAGAAGCCTAAGTTCTAACCCCAATCCTTTAAGGAAGATATTGACCCCTAGGTAGGACTCCAATGCCCAAGATTTTTTTAGCTTGACATATTTTTTGCAACAACCAACTGCAAGGCCACTCAAGCGTCCTGTTAAATCTATCCCGAGGAAACTCCAGGAAGGAAAGAGGGATTCAAGGGATGAGGTTACTGTAGCTTCTAGAGACATAGTTTCTTGCAGTAGAATTAAGGCAGGTTGATGTAGTGTGATCAACCTTTTTAATGCAAGTTTTTTTTTGGGACTTGCCAAAACCCGACAATTGTAGGAGAGGAATTTCATGGGGAAACCATTGTTGGGGTTTGCGATGATCTAAGGGCCCCATAAATGGATCTTTGTATTCCAAAAGAGGAGTCTAAGGGGGTGAGAGGGAGGGAAAGGGTAGGTTTTGGAGAGTGGGGGGGGATCCAATTTTAAAAAATGAAAAAAGAAAAAGACATTGTTGATAGGAAAATGGATAGGATAAGTTAGATGCTTACCAACTAAAGTGTGGAGAGGTGAGAGCGAAAGTTGACTGGTGGGGAGGTAAGCTACTGGAGAGGCTTCCAACCGGGGAAGATCCTGTGACTAAGCGTCAATTCCTAAGGCAGTTTGTATGCTCTCTGGGATTGCTTGTTTTTTTCTTGAGAGTTGAGGGTGCTCTGAGGGTGAGTGTGACAAGTTGGTTTTGTGATCGTTGCAGTCAGAAAATAGTCTGTGGTGTGGTAAGTTTTGTGCAAGAGGCGAGTTTGAAGAATGACCATGAAATTATTGTTGACAATCCCTCAATATGTGCCCATGTTCATGGCAATGTCTGCAACAGAAGGGGATCCCTTAGTCTAAATTTTGTGTGCGAGTGCATCCTACATCCTTCATTTTGAATTGTTTTTGTAGACCAAGCTTGATATGGAGGGAGAAAAGAATTTGGAAAACAACCATTTCTCCCATTTCCTTTAATGACATATCTTCTTTGATGAAAATATCTAATTCATTTCCAATCACTTAGAAACATTTTTCTGATCAATATTGTGGTGGGAGTCCTGGAAGGTGAACCCAAATGGGTATGATATCCATCCTTTCTATGGCTGTGAATTTTAACATGAACCAACCTTTTGATAGCCTAATGAGTTGAGGGGGAGAGTCACACCAAGAATCTGAGACCCAATATTGCAGGGTTTTGAAGATAATCCTTTTTCCACCCTGGCATCTCCAGTCCTTAAGTTTCACCAAGTGGGAAGTATCTTTATGGGTGGAAGATCAATGAAGCCCATATCATTGAAGAGGTGTGAGAAGCGGGAAAAAAGGGGGTCTGGTCGAGCCGACGGTCCCCAAACTTCAACATTTCCAAGGGAGAGGTTTAGGTCTCCAGCGAGAATCAGAGGTTTCTCTTTCAAGAGGTTATTTTTTAAGAGTGTATCCAAAAAAGTGATATGATAAAAGTAGGGACCATACACATTTAGAATCCTGAGTTCTAACCCCAATCCTTCCAAGAAGATATCGACCCCTAGGTAGGATTCTGATGCCCAAGAGTTTTGTAGCTTGATTTTTTTTTTGCACCAACCAACTGCAAGGCCACTCGAGCATCCTGTTGCATCTATCCCTAGGAACTGCCAGGAAGGAAAGAGGGATTCAAGGGATGAGTGTAATGTACCCCAAATTTCCCAAATAATTTTTTTGTTTTTTGTTTTGGGGACATTAAGTTCCTTGACTCTTCAACATTTGATTGTGACATGGAGATAATCCATTAGACATAATTTTATTCCTTTACTATATGCATAACAAAGTTATCATCATAAACTGTCATAAGGTCTATCCATAATATTTTCCATAACGATATTCATTATTTATCGTACAGACTTTCATGTGGATACCTCGACACTTTACTATTCGTATCAATATATATATATATATATAGAGAGAGAGAGAGAGAGAGACTATCATATGGACTCGTTAACACTATATATATATATATATATATATATATATATATAAAAAGAATCCATATATATATATATATATATATATATAGTTTACCATATACACTAGCCTATGGATACCATAACCTTAACTTTATCCATATCCACACACACACACACACACACACACACATATATATAAACATAGTTTACCATATGACACTAACACATGGGTACTATACACTAAAATTATCCATAAATCATCATTTAATATACTAACACTAACCACAAATTATTGTCTAATATATAAATTGTTATATGAATACTATTACAACGTAAAAATTTAGTTCAAACGATATACCTATCGTTTAACCCACAATTGTTACATGTTAACATAGTTATAATACGACCTCCCACAAAATATCTATCGTTTAAAATAAATATTACAAAATTTCATACCCTAACATCGTATACCCATTGTATAGTGTTACTAGCATAAACCATAACCAGTAAGGTTCGTAACCCTACCTGACTAGTGACATGACTCTGCAATAAATTAGTTTGAGACTCATTTTTTAATGGCGGATGTCAGATAGGTCTGTAGTCATTTATCTCTGGAAAATTCATTAATGGGAGGTATGTATTGTACCTCCCAAGCTTGGCACTTAGGAAGCTACGCTCAATACGGGCTCGCCATCTCCGAGGCTTCACATGGCCACGATACTGGGTGTACCCAACAACCATTACTCCCATTCTGAGGACTTCAAGGTCACCATTGTTCATTTCTTTCCCCTTTGGTTTTGTATTCACAAAACTACCTCTGTGTTGCATGTGAATCAACCTCTGCATTGTAACATTTGTCCCTACTCTGTGTATGGCC
The DNA here is from genome assembly GCA_009831015.1 of Picea engelmannii. Taxonomy (NCBI): domain Eukaryota; kingdom Viridiplantae; phylum Streptophyta; class Pinopsida; order Pinales; family Pinaceae; genus Picea; species Picea engelmannii. The sequence continues at coordinate 200,758 of ML796648.1, forward strand.
GATGACTTGGGAAAAATTGGCCCTAGTAAACAATGGAAGAAGTTGAATGATCGTCTGGTTTCTCTCTTCACAAGGTAAGTAAATACTTCATTGCTTCATCTCTCTGTATCTTGTGAATAAATATTGGTTTGGTGAAATGTAAAAAAATAGGAGGGGTCTATGGACAAACTCCCGCTTTATTTTCGCTCTTTTTTGAGGGTTAGCAATGTATTATCATTTTTCCTCCGTAAGTGTTTTCCTCTCGGGGTCCCTCTAGGTTTAAAATTCTCGGGACTGGAGGGTTATAGTATTTTCCCGGTTGGTTGTTGTTTCTTCTAGTGCATCATTGCTTACGGTTCTTTTGTTGCCAAAAATGTTTTGATAGTTAAGACGTCAATATTCCTTTCACGTTTTCATATATCCAATGTTGTAACATTGTTAACCCTTACCATTTAGACATATGTATTCATTTATTCTCTGTGGGAAATTCATCAAACTACTATGTGGGATGTCTTGTAGTTTATACTCTATGTAAAATATGTTAACACGATGAAATTCATAATTGATACTTCGCGTGAGTGCATATATCTATATAGTTTTAATTCCTTGTAGATTTATGCTCTGTGTGTTTATATTACCACTCTGTGGAACTCGTATTTTATACTCTGTGTGAATATATATATATATATATAGGATAAATCCTCTATGGAATTTGTGGATGCGCTCTATGTATTTACATTACCACTATGTGTTTTATACAACATATATATATAACAACATCGACCCTATGTTCGTAATTCGTAAATTACATCATGTATAGCAAAATTAGTAGGTCATTAATCATTTGAAACAATACGCTGCCTATATCCTTTGGATTGCAATTAGTTTGCCTCTTTGGATTTTCCCATGGCCACTTAACTCTCATCGGTTGGATTTGAATCGTTTACAAAAGGGTCAACCACTCATCGGGTTTGATCCTTGTTTTACCTAGTCATGATTTGAAACTATGTACTGGGTTCTTTCTGTAATGTTATTTAATTTTGTTTACTTAACGTGAACAATACACATGGATTTGATATCTATTAAAATGTGCTTCCTGTTGATTAAATCTATTCATTGTCTATTCGGGAATAAATTGTGCACTTTTGTTTCTCTCTATTTTTCAAGTGAAATTATTTATGCATAGATACATTAAATTAATGATGGGGCCCTGTTTTTTTTGTGAGGGTACCCATCAACCGATTTTGGGTCCACTCCTCCTCTTCCTGGATTGTGGACAAAAATTTGGCCAGGAACAAAGGCGATCTAAAATTTGCAGACTCAAGCTAAGTACTATCCTTGTCTTGTTCTTACTATTTGATATCCATTAAATACTTAGCATAGTTTACTAAACCCATTGTCTGTTCTCTTTTTGCTAGTTATACAATTCAAGGGAAACAAAAGAAAGATAACTCTCTCTCGAAAGGTATTCGAGTTCTAATCTAGCACACCTTACTTCAATTACAACAAGGTTCTATATGTACTCCTTAGAAATTTGTTACACTACACATGATTGTGGATTCTTTGTTCTATGCTACTATAATAATTTGAACAGTGCTTGATTGAATACAAGGGTTGATTTTGTAAGATACTTTGAGTTCATCACTATGTATGTTGTACTAATGAAAATTGTATTCGAACTGTTATTTCCGTTGTGATGTACAAATCTGAATAGAAATTCAACATATATAATTCAATGGTCAATAAGAACATGACAATAGTTCAATATTTTCTTTATGCATGAACACATTTACAGGGATATACAATCATTTTATATGTATAACCATAATTAAGGATTAAGTAGGAACATACACTAGTTCCATAATTTATTTATGCATGCACACCTATATATGGATATACAGTCCTTTATATATATAACCATATTTAAGGATTAAATAGGAACATACACTAGTTCCGTTAATTTTCTTTATTCATGCACACCTATATATGTATATACAATCATTTATAAGGGACTATAGAAGCATACACTAGTTCTTCTATTTCTGTACGGTTAAGTACACACACACACACACACACACACACACACACACACACACATATATATATATATATATATACCATCATCACATTCCAATTAAAACAGTATAGTATCCCTGAACTATAATAGACCATCATCTCCCTAACAATTAGTAATCAACATAATATTGACAGGGAATGCAAGTAAAGATACATATCTAAAACCTGATGCTGGAATACAAATGAAACAACCACGTTCCACCCAACCATAGAACATAACAACCAATTTCACTTGTCCTGTTCACCCCATAGCCTGACCATGAGTCCATAAGGGAAAACTGAAATGATCCTCCTTAGCTACAGTCACCATCCACAGATCATAAATTCCTTTGCTCACACTAACAATGTTCATAACAACAAGTAGTTTCCTTTCTCCAATATACTAAGCAACGTCTTGCCTCCTCCATATGTTGTTTTTATATGCATCTTGTGTCTAGGTCTTTCCTTCCCTCCTTGAGAAATTTGCAAATTTACAAATCCTTTATTTTATTGGCTTCTAGTGGTCAAATCCCACATTTTCCACTTGTAAAAATCAACCTTGAGGTAACTCAAATATGTTCCCCACTCATGGAGTCATGGTCAACTATTTTTGGTAAACTATTTTTAACCTGGTTGTTCCATTTGTCTTCCAACATTTAATTTATAAAAGGTTTGTCTTTGACATGTGTCAAAATAAAAAAAGTTAGTTGGGAAAGTCAAATGTTTTCCCAACAGCAATCAAAAAATTTATTACAATAATAAAATTCCAAATTCGGATTTTCCATAAATGGCAAATAATTTCCAAATCCAAATTTTCCAGAAATGAAAATTTATTCCCAAGTACACTTAGAATTAAATATTATAATATATTTGGGGATAATAAACTGAGGTTATTATAGCTTCCAAAGAATTTTTTTCTTTCAGTAGAATTAAGGCAGGCTCATGTAGTGTGATCAACCTTTTTAACAAAGGTTTTTTTGGGGGACTTGCCAAACCCCGACAATTGTAGGAGAGGAATTTCATGGGGAAATCCCTGTTGGGGTTTGCGATGCTCTAACAAAGCCATAAATGGATCTTTTTCTTCCAAAATCAATGTCGAGTAAGGTGTGATTTTGTGCTTTGGAGAGGTGGGAAGATCGGCCACAACCTTTTTTTTATTTTTGTATACCCGATATTGTTCCTAGCTCAGACCCATAAGGACTTGCAATCAAGACTTTGTGTTTTCTGAGGTTGAGTCCTCAGAGCCAGATGAGAAGGGGTTTTCAAAGGAAGAGGGAGGGGGGGGAAAGGG
>ML796648.1:248458-261519 GCA_009831015.1 Picea engelmannii
GAGTTGGGTTTTACAGATTAAGAAAATTTAAAATCGACTGCTACAAGAAAATATGGGAAATTTTGTTCTGAAGAAATGCTCGTACAATCCACATATTGCAGCTTTTGGGTAGTCTACCACACTTTTCAATAAAATGCCCCTATTCTGCACAAAACCCATGTCACAAAATTCTAGGATTCATCTTCATCGCGCCAGAAATCACCTTTGAATATCACTTCCCCAAAAAAATGCTTTTCAAAACTGATTATAGGAAAATATTTTAGTTCTTCATTATAGCACTAAACATGACTTATCCAAAATTATATGGATTGAATCCTTTATCTTTTTCTTTAACCAAACCTTATTCCTCACTCCCAGTATCGAATTCCCGATTCTTTGACTGAACTGGAGGATTTGTAGCTAGCTCCGTGAATTTTCTGTAACATTTTCCTGCAGATTTCTTGGAATAACTTTGTATAGATTTCCTGTAATAACTACCTACCAAATTTTGATTATCGTTTACCTTCAGGTGTTGAATGGATCGAGGATGAAAATATAGATAAATCACCATCTCCTGGTATTGGTGAAGTATCTCCAATTGAAAACTCTCCCTAGAACGAGTGGAGATATGTCAACCTGTAATTCCTATAATATCTTGTGAAACAAAGTAAATTCCTGTAATGATTGGATTATAGGTAAATTTTCTATGGAAATATCTCTCAATACCACTTACAAGTAAAACTAATGGTTAATCTGAAAATAACAAATTATTACTTGATTCAATGCTCATTATGCCATCAATTAGGTAAAAGTGGGAAAAAATAATAGTTTTTAGGGTCAAAGTGGGGGATAATGGAGTTGGAAAAATAGTCAAAACTAACACCCAACATCTCACCCATAAAGAGGATGTTGCATGTCCTCATGTAACTAGTTAAATTTCTTCTGGTAAACCCAAATGCACATTACTCCAACTGTATGTGAGGTGGCCAAATTATGCTCATGTGTAATATCCCAAGCATATTACCAAGGTGTCCATGTTTCTACTTCTTAAAATTCATTGCAACATTTATCAATCTTATAAAATATTCTATCCCATCAGAACAAAAAAAAATAAACCTTAAGTATTATCCACATGTAAAAACGTGTTGCACCAGGGTCACCCGAATTCCTGTAATTGATTTTCTTGTAGCAGTTTTGTCTAGCCATGTAACACACCCAACCCCTAAGTATCTCTTTTAGAGATGGGGAATTGAAATTTTGTTTTTTCTAAAATATATTACTTCCTCCCTTCATAGCTCCATTGTCTTCTACTCATCAAGAGCTTTCCAACGACAGTAATTTCGCTCAAAATAGAGCTCTAGAATGCGAGTTGTGACCTTCCCAAGTTATTGGAATCACATAGGTAACATCTCTCTTACTGCCACATGGAATCCATGTGACACCTCGTTCCCCGTTCCATATGATGTGGAGATAACCTGACCCCGACGTGGCACTAGCCTAGTATGCCACTATGGAACTTTAATCCACGCAAGTCTACAACCATAATCACTTGGACCTTCTCCCGATTCACTATTCTATTACCTCCAATAGATATGATATCGAGGAATATTCCCTCTCGATACCATCCATTCAAAGTTTTAGAGGTTCAAGCAGTCTCCCTGCTATGAATTTGGGGTATCAAGGAATATCCCTTCTCCTCGATGGGCAGTCTTGAATGTACTCATGGTCTCCCAAATTACAAATGAGATCCATGAAATGCCTAAGGTTCACCTATCCAATTGGACCCCGCTCAACTCGTCAACCTGTTAATGATCGACATTTGTCATCCTAAGGGCTCCCTAGCTTCCTTGCTGGCAAGCCACATCATTCATGGAGTCAATACTGTCTCTTGACATGACATGTGGCTTAGTATCCACTCGATACATGTACCCATCAGGACTCGCCATGCCACCATAAGGTGCATAGGCTCACTTGGCTAAAGATTGAATTTTTTCCATTTCCCTATAAATTGATTAGTATACTTAATTAATACTTTCTTAAAATGCCCCTACTTAGTATTTATTTATTAAATCCTCATTAGGGATAATTAATATTCCCTAAGTATTTACCCTCGTAAGCACATTTTGTAATAATTATCTTATAAGATAATTAATTATATTACAACATAATTTATATTATGTTCTAATATAATAAATTAGGATGTAATATACTTAAGCTTCTAATCCTTGATTAACATAAAATTCAGAGAACCTAGCTTATGAATTCATACTGCAATCTCCACTTTATTCAATATATATATATATAGAGGAAGATGAATTAAAATGTATTTAATAATATATTATTATGGATAAATCAAATCCCATCACGTGCAATATTTAAAAACTTATAATATTCAGACTTAGATACCTGCAACTCTTAGGAGTCATGCTCCAAGATCTTTGGATATGTACTCTGGCCCTTCAGAGTCGTGCTCCAAACTCCTCAAGGTCAAACTCCGAAGAGGGTAAACTCCTAAAAGGTTTTGAGATTTCTATTTATTTATTATATGTATTAAATATTATTTCAACTTGGGCTTGAAATGCATGAATTCCTATCAGCACTATGACCGTCAGTCACAAGAGAGTAGGGTTTAATATTATAATATATTTAAACTTTATAACCTATGTTCCATCACACTATGAAATCCTCAGAGTCAAATTGTGAGTGCTATTCTCGTTACTCCAATGATCAATCATGAGAAGACAACGGTTAATATTATAATATAATTAAACTTTATAACAATCATGCTATTGCTCCGATGGTTTCACACTTCAATCGAATGTGTCCATTTCATCTCATCAAAATTTCATTTAAAGTCTTAATGCCTCGGGTATTTCGGAATCCGAAAAGGTAATGAATTAAAATTTCATTTAAATTGTTAATGCCTCGGGTGTTTTGTAGTCAACGTTTTGCGTATCCATCACAAGCACTCTTTTTGTTTCTCTGACGACCTAATTCTGGAAGGAATTTACACATTAAAATATATGAATTTAATATTAAGTTGGGAAAGATAAAAGGACACAAATATTTCCATGCATTAATTTTTTGATAAATAAAATTCCTTAAATAATGACTTCTTGAGGAGCATTGAACAATCTTTGTAGAGCATAAAGAGTAAAACCAAGTAAAATTAGCACAATTTGATCCTTTACCCAAAAGGAAAAAATTTCTAAATCTCCATTAGTCACGCACCAGACAAAAAATTTATAGTTTGTAAGCGTAATACTTTAACAATTCAAATATTAAAGTATTTGAATGGTAACTTTGAAATTTTACCAGAGTTTACCCATCCTTTCCATTCGTTCAAATTTATCCACACACACACACACACACATATGAACAATATTTATTTGTTTAAATTCTTTTTCTACAATAATACATTTATTGGAGGTGAAGTTATCCATGGTAAAACAATGTGTTAGCGATAATTCTTGTCTTTGGCTCGAGAGCATTCGAGTTTGCAAGTTACACGAGAAGCGCCTGAGCGCAGCATGGGAAAATCTCGTTTTCTGACTTCCAATCAAGCGAGCGGGCAAAGTATGTCATCAACGGCTAGGATCCATGTATAGAGAAGATCAACGATCGGCAGGAAATCACGATTGACAAGGTTGCGCCAAGGTTAACGCATTAGATAGTGCCCATAGCACGATCAGGAATGGATGACAGCCGCTCATCCTGAGGGACGCGTGGCGCAAGGTCTGGCTGTGTCGGTGTTTCGGCATTCGGGAGTTCGTGGGGTGAATGTTTTATGTCTTTAAAAATCACGAAACCCCGAACCCTGGCAGCGCCGAAAGCGCCGAAACTGGGGCCCGCGGCGTCACGAAACATTTTCATTCATCCATTCAAAGGGGACACCTGGCGGCAAACTGAGCCATCTCAGAGTTTCGCTCATCGTGACTCTAAGGTGAAAAAGGCAGCTCTGTTATGTTACGATGCATGAGATGTCGAGAAAGTCCTGGACCCGGGCCCACAACAGCGTCAGATGAGTTCAAGACCATCAGATCTCAAAGGGACGCGTGACAACAAATTCACCTATCTCGGCATATCCCTCATCGCGATTTCGATCAGCAAGGATCAACCCCTTCATATTCGCGAACGCCGAGAAGCGCCATGGGAATAGGTCCGTGGTCACAGTTCATGGTCACTTGGAAAAAGAGAGGAGTTGCGTGAAGAAGGTCGAAGCACCGAGTTCAGTTACAGAGAGGATCGTCGCGGTCTCCAAGTGCCATCGGATCCGATCTCCATACTATTTCTTGCCTCGAGTAAATGACGACAAGAGCGGGTGGTTGAAGCCTCCTTTCATTCTTTAAGTGAGGGGATGGAGGGTCTGGCAAGCTGTCTGCCCGAAGAAGTCCTGCGTATCGATTTTCTCAAAGATTCCATGCCAAAGTCCTCAACTCAACAAAGAAGTCTGCGCATGCTATCCCAACACTTAATGGCTCAGCTACCTTCCTTGCAAGAGCCATGCGTAGTTAAGATGGTTCTTAAAGAAATATATCAGTACGAGTTTGATTGATGGGACACCAAGCTTTGGGAGACTGGGTACGCCTCTGTTAGGCGATTTTCTTTGAGTATATAAACTCAGTCTTTGTATTTTGTAAGGTATCGATGGTTGAGCAGAGCTCTCAGTTGTAAATTTTTAATGAAGTACTGATACTCTGGTTATGTATAGACTTTTGAGACTTCTTGTCTTATGAATGACAGTTTATTTCATGTCTTTGTTTACACTGTGTTAGAGAATCTCGGAATTGGAGGATCCAGTCGAGCTGTAGCTATTATAAGATGATGTTGTAATGGATCACTATAAGTCTCTAATCAGTTCTTGTGATTTTCCCAACGCTGAGTGACTTGGAATTGGAGGATCCAGTCAAGTCCCCTTTCAGTTTCTTGAGACCCTGAACCAAGCGGATCTTGCATTTAGAGTCTTTCTTCTGCAAACTATCGAAATCCTGTTGCCCAAAGTTGTTTGTCCACCTTTCTTACTAAGTCTTCCACCTGTTCATCTTTTAATCAACCCACTGGCTGAATTTAGGTCGAGACCTCCTTTGTTACTTACGTACCAGACCCAGTCCCTGAGTTAGAGTAATATCTCCTCGAGTTTTTATCTCCATTTGATTACCCCTTTATAAACAAATCGTGACATTAAACTGATGGGTGTCAGGCTCTACTCCTGCAAGCAATCCAGGAGTGAATTCCAATGCTAACATTTCTGGCTCCGTTGCTGGGGATGAAGTTGAATATTTTCCCCGCATTTAAACGACAATGATTAGCTGATTCTGAAGGTGCATCAGATATCATAATTATCAAGATTGTTGTTGTGCACCTGGCGACTCCATTGTGACGACTCCGCTGGGGAGAACCTGCTCTATCAATTGTGGCTTTCAGAGGCAGACACACGCGGTCTCATCCACAACTGCCCCTAGCTACACCTGAAACTGATCCAGAGGTGGTTCTCAAAAAAGGAAAGGCCCCTGAAGAAGAAGCTTCCACTGCCAAAACAGGTAATCCACCATCTCCTTCTATAAGAACTCCATTTTCTCCCCCTCAGTTTCTTGATAAACCTCCTTCACAAGTTTCCTATTTCCTAAATTTTGGGAGTGTTCCTGCTGAGTTTTCCCCTCCTGGTCTGGGATTGGAGGGAGAAATCCTTGTCACTCCCCTCTCCTCTGAAGCTGTAACTTGGCGTAGACCCACGACCACAGAAGATTTCCCCACTCCTGCAAAAGAAGGAGCACCTACTGACTTGGGCTCGTTAGTCTTCTCCTTGAATCCCCTCTTTTTTCCCACCCCACTCCGAGATTCATTCCCGATAGCCCCTTCGCGAACTCCTTCTCCTTCGAGTTCTCCTCCACCTAATATTCCTATGGCCAGAGCAAATCCCCCTATGACCGAAATAGAAGTCATCATAGCCGCTAGATACGCTCCCCTCGTGCTACCATAGCCTCTCAATAACCTCCCAGCAGAAGGGTACCTTAAACAACTGCCCAAGTTTACAGGTGAGGGGGACATAGCTGCAGAAGAGCACCTAGCAGCCTTTTACACTTTCGCGGATGATAATGTTATCATGCACACAGACGTATGGATGAGAATTTTTGTCCATAGTCTTCAAGGAGAGGCTAGAAAATGGTTCAAGGCCCTACCTCCTAGATCTATTGATGGGATCAGAGCTTTAGATAGTTCCTTTTTCAGACAGTGAGGAGATAAAAAAGACTTCATGTATTACATGACAGAGTTTGGGTCGTTGAAGAGAGAGGAAGGAGAGTCGGTTTCTGACTTCTCCAAGAGGTTTAATAAAATGTACAACAAAATTCCTGCTGAGATAAAACCCTCCGAAGCCTGTGCAAAGATCACTTACTCCAGCACCTTCGATCCTGATTTCTGCCTACTGCTAAGGGAGAGAAGAGTTTCTACGCTGGCACACATGCAAGACGCAGTTGTGGAGGTAGAATCCAACGTATTGGCTGTCAACCGACTCAGGAACGTCGGGGATAGAAATACATCCAAGAACAGGCCTGAAACTTCCTCATCCAGTTCCTCTCCCCTGCCCCATCAGACAGATGAGACAGCTAGAGCAATAAAATTGCTTGCTGCCAAGATAGAAAGGTGGGAATTAGAGGGGAAGCCCATGTACAAAAATCCCCTAAACACTGATAATAGAGGTTTCAGACGACCTACTAACAATATACCTCAGGTCCTCCCGAGGGAACAGAGGGGAAAGGAAAGAGAAGATCAAAGGGTTCAAACCCCCCTCCAAAACAACCTAGTTGATCATGAGGAAAGAGAGGTGATAGACAAGTTTGGCCCTGAAATTCACTGTATTGAAGAAACTCCCCCTTTTCCCCATTTGACGCAGTCCGCATATGAAGAATCACTGATGAGTGCTCAAATTCATGAGTTGGGGAAAGAACAAAGGGTTGGTCATGCTTCTAACAGATATAATCTCAGATCGAGAAGGAAAGAAGGAGACTTTGACAGCCCAGACCAGCCCCTCATAGAAGAAAGGCCTATTAGATCTGCAACAGCTGCTACTAAAGATAAAAGACCTCAGAGCGCTTTGCCAGTAGTCAAAGAACCCGTCACTGAGGTAAGGGAAGCTCCTAAGCCCATTCCATCCTTTAATTTTGAACATGAAATTCAAAAGATCAGAATCCCCGTCCCTCTCTCAGAGCTAGTTAAAAATGAAGATTTTAAAAGATCCCTCTCCAAGCTTCTACAATCTGAGTCCCCCCAGCCCCCCTTTGACTCAGTAAACCTTCAATATGAGAAGCCAGCCATCATCTTAGGCCCCATGGTAGAAGATAGAGATGACTCATCCCCCCCTTCTACACATCCCTAAACATACATGATAAAGTACTACATAACTGCCTCATGGATTCAGGGGCTTCCCATAACCTTATGCCAAAGATAGTCATGGAAGAATTGGGACTAGAGGTGACGAGAAATTATCATGATTTATATTCCTTCGACTCAAGGAGAGTGCAGTGCCTAGGAGTCATCAAAGACCTGGTGGTTTCCCTGTTTCAACTGCCCATGAAAAGTGTGGTAGTCGACGTTCCCCCCAAATTTGGTATGTTGTTGTCTAGATCGTGGATCAAAAAACTTGGAGGGACACTAAAAATGGATATCACATACGCCACCATTCCAATCTTCGGAGGGGAACAAAGGAAATTATACAGATAATCCTAACTAGCCTATATTGTCAGTGATAAAGCAAACCCTACAAATCACCCCATCTTTGCACTTGACACCGACTTGGGGTCTAGTTTGCTACAGCTTACCGATGCCCCTAAAAGCTCTTTACTAATCAGAAAACACCCCAACCCTGATCATCTGATTTCCCCTCAAAGATCCCCTGTGTGGAAGATGTTTTTTGACGGAGCTTCTTCTAGCGAAGGCGTTGGCGCTGGAGTGGTTTTCATGTTGCCTTGTCAAGAAGTCGTGTCTCTGTCATACAAGCTGGAATTCGAAGCTACCAACAATGTGGCAGAGTACGAAGCTCTTATACTAGGATTAAGAGCCGCAAGGGAAATGGGAATCCAGGAGGTAGCAGTGTTCGGAGATGCCGAGTTGGTAGTCCAGCAGGTCATAAGCGCTTATCAAGCTAAGCATCCTCGACTCGAGAGTTATAGAAATGAGGTATGGGACCTAATTGACAGTTTCTTCTCAACGTTCAACATTTCCTTCATCCCAAGAGAAGAAAACACAGTGGCATATTCCTTGGCTACATCAGCAAGCATTTTCAAGGTACCCTTGCCGCCCAAACTGAGGTATGATGTAGAAGTAAAATACAGGCCCTCCATACCTGACAATGTCAAGAATTGGAAGGTGTTTGAGGATGATCTTGATATCAAGAAATTCTTGGAGACTATCGAAGAGTTTTCAGAGCTTCATATCGATCAAGATTCCATCTCTGAGGAAGGTTTTAATGGGGGTGAGTTGCTGAGTAAAATAGCAAAGCATGACATTATTCAGCTGCCTGGCAATCACATTCCAAGGGGACTAGTCCCATTAGAAATATTGTTCGATGGGAATGATGTGACGATAAAGGGAAGAGTTTCGGGTGATGATGCTGACAAAGCTGAGTGTAACATTGGCACACCAGAAGAGCCTAAGTTTGTCAAGTTGTCAAGGAGTTTGACCAAGGAGCAGAGGATTGGATATACCGAGTTGCTGAGAGAGTTTGTTGATGTGTTTGCATGAACCTACGAAGACCTTAAGGCGTATGACACATCTATCATTGAGCACAAGATCCCACTGAAAGAAGAGGCTAAGCCATTCAAGCAGAAGCTGAGATAGATAAATCCCATGTTGCTACCTGTCATGGAGAAAGAGGTGAAGAAGTTGTTGGATGCCCAAATCATTGTCCCCTTGAGATATTCCGATTGGGTGGCCAATTTGGTTTCGGTAAGAAAGAAGAGTGGGGAAATCAGACTCTGTGTTGATTTCAAGAACCTGAACAGAAGCTCAAGGAAAGACAATTGTCCCCTGCCCAACATGGAACACATATTGCAGAAGGTCACTGGTGCATCTAGAATATCCATGATTGATGGCTTCTCTGGTTACAATCAGATATCAGTAATGTCAGAGGACAAGGAAAAAATGACCTTCACCACTCCTTGGGGCACATTCATGTACCCCAAAATGCCTTTCGGACTGATGAATGCAGGAGAAACATTTCAGCGGGCCATGGACATAGCCTTCATCGGAGAGAAGGACCAGTTTGTGGTAATATATCTAGATGACATCACTGTCTTCTCCAAGACAGATAAGGAGCACTGCTGCCACTTGAAGAAGGTTTTCCTAAAGTGTCGGAGGTTTGGCCTATCTTTAAACACCAAGAAATCTTTGTTCGCTATGAAAGAAGGGAAGCTATTAGGCCATATAGTGTCAACAGAGGGAGTAAGGATTGACCCTAGTAGGGTAGAAGCACTTCAGAACGTATCACTTCCCAGGTCTAAGAAGGAAGTTCAGGCCTTTTTGGGGAAGATAAATTTTCTGAGGATATTTGTCTCTAATTTTGTCGAGTTGGTGAAACACATCACAACCATGCTCAGGAAGGGCAATGAAGTGAAATGGACTACTTAACCCAGGGAATCTTTTGTCCGAATAAAGAGGGCGCTGACTGAGGCACATGTACTAGTCAGTCCTGATTATTCTAAAGATTTCCTGATTTTTTCTTTTGCTTCTTGTGATATAGTAGCAGCAGTCTTGTTGCAGAAAAATGATCAGGGGCAAGAGAAACCTATTTCTTTCTTCAGAAAGGCATTGAGAGATGTTGAACTCCAGTACGAGATCATGGAGAAGCAGTCCTATGCCTTAGTGAAAGCTCTCAAAGATTTCAGAGTCTATGTCTTGCACTCAAAAATCACTGCATACATTCCTTCGGCCTCTGTGAAAGACATTCTTATACAACCTGACATAGACGGAAGAAGAGGTAAGTGGATTGCCAAGATCCTAGAATTTGATCTGGATATTAAGCCCACCAAGTTGATAAAGGGGTAGGGTTTGGCCAAGTTGTTGGCTGAATCTAATTGAAAAGCCTTAGGGATTAGCTTCATCAATGATCAAGCTGAGTCATCCAACAAGAATTTTCAGGGTGCCTTGTCCCTAGCAACATGCTCCTGGTACAAGGATATCTTGTACTTTCTGCAAGAATTGAAGCCCCCCAATGGAATGGGAAAAAGAAAAGCAAGGGATCTAAAGCTCAAGGTGGTCAAGTATTGCCTCATTGATCAAGCCTTATACTGGAAAGACCCTCTAGAAGTATTTCTGAGATGACTGGACCCATAGGAGGCCCAGAAGGTTACGTTTGATTTTCATAGCGGCCTTTGCGGAGGTCATCATTTCTGGAAGACCACAACTCACAAGATACTCTGAGATGGGTATTACTGGCCCACTTTATTCCCCGATGTTTGTCGAGAGATCAAAGCTTGCATCAAATGCCAAAGGTTCTCAGGAAAGCAACAGCTCAAATCGCTGCCATTAAAACCCATAGTAGCTTCGACACCTTTTCAACAGTGGGGGTTGGAATTCATCGGAGAAATTCATCCTCCCTCAAGTGGTCAACACAGATGGATCCTGACTGCAACAGATTATTTCACCAAGTGGATAGAAGTTGTCCCCACTAGAAGCGCATCACACAAAGTAATTATCAGCTTCCTAGAGGATATCATAGCCCGATTTAGCTGTCCCAGCAGGATTGTCACCGATAATGCTGCTTCTTTCAAATCTGAACCTCTAATTAAGTTCTGTGAGCAGTTTCGGATCTCGCTAATTCACTCCACCCCCTACTATCCCAGGGAAATGGTTTAGCGGAATCCTCTAACAAATTCTTGATAAAGATCATCAAAATATTGTTAGAGGATAACAAAAGAGCCTGGGATTCAAAGTTGAAATTTTCTCTATGGGCCGATCGTGTCACAACGAAGAAGTCTCTGGGCACTTCATCATTTCAACTAGTCTATGGAGCAGAGGTGGTTTTCCCTACTCAGCTCGTCTTACCTGTGGCAAAGTTCTTTCAAGACTACGAGGGAGAACTAGATCATATGATCAGAAGAATTCATCAGATAGTGGAAGCGCAGCAGATCAGAGAGAAAGTGAGGGACACAGCTTATAGTCATCAGCAGAAGATCAAACAATCTTTTGACAGAAAGGTCAAGAAAAAGGAGTTCGAGATCGGGGACTTGGTATTTAAGTGGGACGCACCCAGACAGGATAAAGGCAAGCACAGCAAGTTTGACACCCTCTGGATCGACCCCTTTAAAATCTCTGAGATTTTCTCCAACAACACATATGGGTTGCAGGATCTGGAGGGTAAAGAGGTTTTCAACAGCCCAATGAATGGGCATTTTCTGAAAAAATGTTTTATTTGAGCCTTAGATGGCTCCTTTGTTTGTAAATATCACCTTTTAGTCCTTTGTGTATTTTCTTTTTGAATGTTTTCGGCTTAATAAGTGACTCCATAGCCCAGCAGAAAGGCGACTGGAACTGCAGAAGGAGTTCTTAGAGCATCGCAGGGACGACTCTATCCCCCATGGAGCCTAATGTTAGCGATAATTCTTGTCTTTGGCTCAGGAGCATTCAAGTCTGCAAGTTACATGAGAAGTGCCTGAGCGCAGCATGCAAAAATCTCATTTTCTAACTTCCAATCAAGCGAGCGGGCAAAGTATGGCGTCAACGGCCAGGATCCATGTATAGAGAAGATCAACGATCAACGGGAAATCGCGATTGAAAAAGTTGCGCCAAGGTTAACGCATTAGATAGTTCCCATAGCATGATCAGGAATGGATGACAGCCGCTCATCCTAAGGGACGTGTGGCGCAAGGTCTGGCTGTGTTGATGTTTCGGCATTCGAGAGTTCGTGGGGTGAAGGTTTTACGTCTTTAAAAATCATGAAACCCTAAACCCCGACAGCGCTGAAACTGGGGCCCACGGTGTCACGAAACATTTTCAGTCGTCCATTCAAAGGGGACACCTGGCGGCAAACTGAGCCATCTTGGAGTTTCTCTCATCGCGACTCTAAGGTGCAAAAGGCAGCTCCGTTATGTTACGATGCATGAGATGCCGGGAAAGTCCCGGACCCGAGCCCACAACAACGTCAGATGATTTCAAGACCATCAGATCTCAAAGGGACGCGTGGCACCAGATTCAGTCGTCTCGGCATATCGCTCATCGCGATTTCGATCAGCAAGGATCAGCCCCTTTATATTCGCGAACGTCGAGAAGCGCCATGGGAATAGGCATGTGGTCACAGTCCGTGGTCACTTGGAAAAAGAGAGGAGCTGCGTGAAGAAGGCTGAAGCACCGAGTTCAGTTATAGAGAGGATCGTCGCGATATCCAAGCACCATCAGATCCGATCTCCATATTGTTTCTTGCCTGGAGTAAATGACAACAAGAGCGGGTGGTTGAAGCCTCCTTTCATTCATTAAGTGAGGGGATGGAGGGTCTGGCAAGCTGTCTGCCCGAAGAAGTCCTGCGTATCGATTTTCTCAAAGACGCCATGCCAAAGTCCTCAACTCAACAAAGAAGTCTGTGCACGCTAGCCCAACACTTAATGGCTTAGCTACCCTCCTTGCAGGAGCCATGCGTAGTTAAGATGGCACTTAAAGAAAGATATCAGTACGAGTTTGACTGATGGGACACCAAGCTTTGGGAGACTGGGTATGCCTCTGTTAGGTGATTTTCTCTAAGTATATAAACTCAGTCTTTGTATTTTGTAAGGTATCGATGGTTGAGCAGAGCTCCCGGTTGTAAAGTTTTAATGAAGCACTGATACTCTGGTTATGTATAGACTTTTGAGACTTCTTGTCTTATGAATGCCAGTTTCTTTCATGTCTTTGTTTACACTGTGTTAGAGCAGCTCGGAATTGGAGGATCTAGTTGAACTATAGCTATTATAAGATGATGTTGTAATGGATCACTGTAATAGTTGCGCTGTCTCTAATCAGTTCTTGTGATTTTCCCAGCGCTGAGTGACTTGGAATTGGAGGATCCAGTCAAGTCCCCTTTCAGTTTCTTGAGACCCTGAACCAAGCGGATCTTG
>ML796648.1:336105-346620 GCA_009831015.1 Picea engelmannii
TAGCTTTGTTTTATTTCTGATATTAGGCTAGTTAAAGAAATCGTTGGTTTTGTTGTAAAGGGTTTATAAAGTTGGTTGAGACAAACTACATGTCCATTGGGCTATGGGGTCTGTTTAAATCAAATCCGAGAAATAACCAGAAATGCCAAAGAAGTTTTCCACAAGGCGAGGTAATACATTCACTGGATCTTTAATATTTAAAATGATGAATGGAAGAACAGATGAGGAAAATAACTTCAACTAACAAGCAGTTAAGAATTTCTTAATTGAAGATATTCAGAAGATAAACATTTAAATCTCTAGAATCGGAAACAGGGTATCAGAGATAAATCCTGCAACATAACGCTATTCGTAAAGATTAGATTTCAGACAACAAAATGAAATACGGAGAAAGAAATCATTAACTCAGGGAATCACATCACCAGTGAACATACGCAAGAATCCTGTAAAACGCCTCTTCTTTATTAATGGTGGATCTCTTAAAAAATGATACAGTTCGATAGCAATCGGGTGTGCAAATCAACAACCCTCAATACATCGGAAAATGAAGTATTTATAAGACAAAATACATACGCTCCTGTCGTAACTGATCAGGACGTGTTCATTCTATTTTTAGACTAACTATCTTAACTAATCAAAACTGTTTTTGATGACTCATTACAATTGTATACTGAATTTCAGGGGTAGGCCATTGGTGAGGTTCCTCTGCAACCTCTGCTGATAGGACAGCTGACCAGAAGCGACAGCTCATCTACTAATCTAGTAGATCACACAGTTCTTCCCATCTGATATGACCTGGCACTGTTACTTTAAGAAATCTCCTGTACACTTTGTCCATGTCTATGTACTTAGCAAATGTAGGCTTGATAACGAAAATGTGCTTAATTTCATGTTGGATACTAATATCCAACTGCAAGGCATCCATGAATGCTCTTCCGGTAATGCTTCCTTGTATGCCTGCAAACTTAGAACTGTCCTGGGACACTTCGATCAACCTTTTCTTATAGTCAGGGAGCGTCATAAATTTTTCATTTATGACCTTCATACCAGGCAGGCCCTTCCTCTGCAGAGAATCTATCTTGTGGAAAAAACTTATGCACTCCCTGATCCATGACTTGGATCTTCTCCTCAAGCTGAAGCATGAGACCTCTTTTGGTCAGAACTCTTTTCACTTCCAATATGGTTTTTGTCCTGTCTTCAATTTTCAACTCTTCAAGTTCCTCCCGGGTCTTAGAATTCAGGAACCTTATGATTTCATTTGCCTGGGTTGGCATGTCGCCTAGTTCCATTCTGATTTTCTCCACAGCCTGTTTTCTCCTCTCGAGCAACTCGTTCTGTTCAAACATGATTTGAACCATTGGCCAGATTTCATTAATGGACTTAGAAATATCCGTCCACACAAGCTCTTTAACCTCAGCCAAGGTCTTTCCGGCCACTGTCTGTTTCTGGAGCTGCTGCAACTCCTTCCTGATCTGCTCATTCACCTACTTATCGTTTGACAGAGTCGTCTGAAAAAAATTCTTCAACTCTTGGAGATTCTCTAATTCTTTCTTAAGCCTATTGATTTCTGACTCTTGCAGGTTCATTCTTTCCATAGATTTGGCCAGGTCTGTAGCTCCTTCTGGAAGGGGAAATGCTATTGTAGATGGAACGACTGTCACCGTTGGTGTTGCAATTGGGATAGCGCTCAATGGAATGCCTTCCATTGGCTTTGCCTGCTCTTTCTCCTTGAGCAGTCTCTCCATATCTGCTTCCATCTCCTTTAATTGCGCATTCTGTTCCAAGAGTAATTTCAGCATCTCATCCCTTTCGCCTTCCCTTTCAGCTATTTCTTTCGTCTGTGGGTCCTCTGTTGGAGGGAGCTTTAGCTGTTTTCTCAAAGAATCTATGTCATCATTTTTCTTTTTAATCATTTCCTCAACAGCCTTGACGTTCCCCGGGTCGTAACCGATCTTGAGGACCAGTTCCTCCAACGAATTTATCCTATTATCCTTAGCGAAAGAAGACATCTTCTCTAGCTTCAGTTGGGTCTGGGCATTGCTCAATGCTACCCAAAACTTTGACGCAAAAGTTGCAACATGGGCTAGAGTGTGGGAATTCATCTCCCCAGTTTGTTTATGCAGATCCATCTGATCTGCCGGATGCACATCTTTAGCTTGGAACTCGAACGTGGCCCTCTTGTAATTAGATATCACCTTCGGATTAGGCACTTGTGCTTGGAGGAACGCCATATGCATCCTACCCTTCTCTGTATCAAATGCTGAAAGAAGTCTATGCTGGGCTGTGGATGACTGCTTCTGGAACTGTGCATAAGTGCTGCTGGTGAGCGACTGGTTCTTCTTTTTGATCGTGTCATACTTTTCAAAAATTCCCAACTTGGGCCCAGTCTTGCTTGGTGGAGTGTCCAAGGGAGAATCTGAGGATTTTAACTCTTTTGTCCCTTCCTTATGCTGACTGGAGCTGAAAGGAAAACTAAGTTGCTTAGCCCCAGTGGTAATTACTGTGGTGGGTGTGATCTCTTGCTCCACTGTCGTGCCGGTCGTTGGGACTGTCCTCGGATTTTTGGCGTGCAATTTAAATTCCTCCGATGACAGCTTTGTTACCGGGGAAGACGATTCTTGCCGGGGCCTCTTTTCCTTGGGATTCTGAGGGGTGGTCGTGGGTGGTGCGCTTGTTGAAGGTACCTGCCTTTCCATTCCGATAGTTGGTTCCACGTCCACCAACGTATCAGGCTCCCATTCTGTTTGATTAGCAAATCTCTCGATTTTCGGCCTGGGCTCATGCACATATGGGGCATTCTTATTCTTGACTCTCATCTCCGAAATGATCCCACAGGGATCATAATGCCAGGTGAAACTTGTCAGGAATTTCATTTCCCTCAACAGTCTGTCTGCTTCATCACCTGCACCTCTACTATTGCAAATGAAAGGGCCTATCTTCCCTTTAATCCGCAATTGTTGCCTCTTTTTGAGGGAGACAAAGTGAATATCATCAGAATTCATAATTTGTCTAATATATTCCAATGTGAAAATTCTTACCGGTATGTATCTCGGAAGCTTGTATGGTGCCAACTCGCACCCATAAACTCGGATCTCAGAGTGATTCTAGTACAAGTACCAGTCTCCTGTCTTCACATTGTCTGAGAGGTGTAGAATTCTCTGGACCTCGTCATTTATCCATGGCTCAGGCATGCCACTCAACATGCTTACCACTAGGTGGTAAAAATGATCAATGAACGTCGTGAAGTCGTATTCGGCAGAATTGTGTTTTAGAAGAGAAGTCCACGCTGTGACTGGTTGAGGCTTCCCATCGGCGTCTATCTTCTGCATGGAGAAGTTGAACCTGTCGGCTTGGAAATAGAGGAACATGTAAGCTAGAATGGATGAATACCTGAACATGCCTTTGGTGGCGAAATTGACGAACTGCTCATGGATGTTATTTGGCAGGAATGCGTTGTAGTCGAACTGCGTGATTGGTTGTTCGTCGTTGGAGAAGATGGACAGAAAGCCCAGGATGGGCTCATCCACCCACTGATCAGAGTAGTATCCAAGCAGAGCACACAGAGCCGAAATAATATGATTCCCTTTGACGAAAAACATGGAAGAAGGATACGGGGGGTTGGTGGTCAGGAGAGAAGCGGAAGTGGGAAGAAACAGCTCAAAAATCTGAGCTCTGTCCGGGAAATTCATCTTCTGGTAAAGCTCGGTGAGGATTTCTAAGTTAAAAGGGGACGCAGATTCTGCTCGGGTGATTTGTAACATCTGGTCGATATCCTCAAGGGTGATGAAGAAAAGAACGTCTCCGGATGAAGACATGATGGATTTCTGGTCGGGTAAGTAGTGGACCTGGCAGTGGAGGGAAAATTCAGGGAAATTATGGATTTGAGGGAACAGATACGGAGGCAAATTGGACTCCCAGAGCCCAATTTCGTCGCTCTGGTCCAGGAAAATCTCCCGGAGCCACGACTGGAGATCAGAGAAGTCGAAACTGCAAATGGTATCGGCTATCAACCGGTCCTTATCGACCAGGGGGATTTGATCCAGGTCCACCGGAGGAGGAACGAACGGATTCTCTTCCTCTTCAGCTGGCTTTGTCTTGGACACCATTTTGGCAATTGTACCTGCAACAAACAACGTTAGTGGGGTCTACTGGTGGTGAAGGAAAATGACGGGGAAGCAATGGGAAGATGACGGATACGTTCTCTGGTGCGATGGGTGGTTCTGGCGCGAGGGATGAATAACGAGTGAAAATGGGCACAACGGTATTTTTATTCAAAATGGGGTCGGTCGGACGCGGGAAAATGGTCAGCATGACAACGGGCATATTATCCCGTTATTAATGGACAACGGGCCACTTGGGGTGATATGGCAGGTGACGATAACCCAAGTATATGGATGATTGACGTGGAGGTAGGTGATTGGGGGTGAGAGTCGTCGAAGGGGGTTGTTCATGAGTGAAAGGAGTTATGATACTGACAACCTGGACTGACGAAAGTTATGGGAAGTGACCCGACCCCAGTAGCGAGCGGGTCAAGTGGGCTTAGTGGAGGATGACGTCCAGGGGTGATGGGATGTCAGATAGCAGGTGGGAGTATGTGACCTCTGGACCAATAGGATCAAGCCATATGTAGCAAGGGGCCCGCCGGAAGGAATATTCATTCCGGACCCCCCCCCCCCTTTGGTTAAAGAAAGAACACCCGGGGGGGTCCGGAATGCGTTAAGGACCATTGATCTGTGCACTGGTCTGATGGTCGTCCAGATCTGCGCGCTCCTTAATATCAATTCTAGACCCCCCCCCCTCCATTAAAGGCAGAACGGAGGGGGGGGGTCTGGAATCCAATGTGGATCGTCGATTTGAGCGCTCCATTTAGAACCGTTCAGATCTGCGCCTGTGTTATAACCAATTCCGGATCCCCCCCCCCTCCGTTAAAGGCAGAACGGGCGGGGGGGTCCGGAATCCAACGTGAGCCGTGGATTTATGTGCCCCGTTCAGGACCGTCCAGATCTGCATAAGTATTACCATCGATTTCGGCCCCCCCCCATGGGTTAAAGGTAGAACACTAATGGGGGTCCGGAATGCTCCGTGAACCGTCAATCTGAGCGATGAGATTTGGACCGCTGGAAAGTGACCGAAACATATGTCAAGGGCGAGAAAAAAAAAACATGTGTAAGAAAACTTAGGATTAGTGCTCTTTATGGGTTTTTCTTGGATTTTCTCATACACACCACCAAGGGGACTTTGTTCCAACTACCCTAGGCAAGGAGAGACTTGAGGTAGAACTTTCTTCGGGAGAGTTTTAGTTGGGAAAGGCAGGCCAAGCAATTATTCTACACTCTAACCTACTTCATAGGATGAAAAACCCAGATTAAACTGTTGGGTTAAGGTATCATTTTTCCTAAGGGCTATCTGATCAGGATTAGATGGTCTGATCAGATGTATTCACTAGTTCTAACCTAGGGGCTATCTAATCAGGATTAGATGGTCTGATCAGATGTATTCACTAGTTCTATCAACATTGGAAATTTAAAAGAACTTGGTCATGCTTGAAAGGTATGACCAAGTCACTGTTATTGCACGAGGCTTTTATTTCAAATATTTTTGCCCTCTTTTCTTTTCTCTTTTTCTTTTTGCCAAAAATGAAAAATGGATTTTCAATAAGAACACTAGATAGAGATAATATTAATAATATCCAAGTCACCAGTTCATTCCCATATTTTATGGGGTGATAACAGACTATATGTTAGTCTATTGTCCATAGTTTATTATGCATTGTAATCTTTTTGGATAACATGACTTAACATAGACATGGTAGTTATCCTGGTTGCAATTTGTCTTAATTACAAATAAGTGCATGATTCTAATCCAACAACGACGATAAATTTAATCGGTATATAATAAAGGAATAAAGCTATGTTTTGAACAAATATTGAATAGTCAAGGAGCTTTAATGTCCCCTAACAATTTTTTTCTATTTGGTAAATTTGGGGTACATTACAACCTTGCTTGAAGGTATAAAAACCATTTTTTTCTCTCCCCTCACACCTAAATCTTTGCATTTCCTCATGAAAATGTAGTAAATAAGTTGATATGTGCATGGATACACTTTAACAATCATTGAGGGATGAGTGCACTTCTTATTCTTTTGAGGTGGCTACTGTGATAGATTTGAGTTGTTCTGAGGATTACTGCTCGGAGAAACTTGAAACAATATTTAACATGTTGTTATAACTGAACTATTGTTACAAAGGGATGAAATGTTGCTACTACTAAAAATTGTCTTGACTTTCATATTTTCAAGAATCTTGTAATTTTCACTAAACTGCAAGGGCTTCATCCGCATCCATTCTTGTGAAACCTTGCATATGTGAATAAATGTGTTGGTGTCGATGTAACAAACCCAATTTTCCATATAATGTTTTTTTAATTAAGTTAATCTTAAGGATAAGTACTTTATCAATCTTTATATTGGAAGAGATTAAACAGTGAGTTCTTTAAATGATGAGCTACATAATTCTCAACAAAGAAAGAAACTTATTATTGTTCCCTTTAAATCACTAATATATCCCTAATTTATGAGCATTGTCTATCAAATAAGGATTACTTCTAAATTATACTAGGGATCCATATTTATATCATTTTGGAAAATATTCAAATCTATTAGCCTTTGAATAGAATCCTCACGACTTTGTTTAGGGGTTTAGATCGAGGATAGAGGTGAATTAAAGAAGTTTTATACAAACTATTTTAAGTGGCATCAACGACCAACCTAAATTTTTTGGTGAACTTTTAATTTATTCATTAAATATGTTCCTTAAAAGTTGGTAACCATCTTTCAAGGAAAAGGGACATGTTAGCATTTTTTTGTTAGACTATAGTACGTATGAGCCTGCTCCATCCGCCTGCCAACCAATACCATGACTCCACACCTAATGTATCACATGGATTAGGGTATATGCATCTTTGTATGGAATTCGATTGAGAGGTTTGAGTCTCGTCCTCAATGGAACTAGAGGACTCTGAAGTAAAATCTCCCTAACTCACTTTGTCATTTGTTTTCCAAAGGTTTTGTGTCACTTCTCTACCATAGGAGAATTTTATGGGTAATCAAAAATATGGTGGAAAGCTTCATAAGAACCAAGGTTCTGACCCTGTTTTGCATCTCTGTGCTTTGATTAGTTCACATTAGTAAGAAATCTGTCATTTCCAGAAAGTTTCGTTTCATAGATTTGAGTAAGAGTAAGGTAGAAAATGTGTATGATCGTGTTATGGATAGTCACCAATGTACCCTTATTCCTTGGTGAGGGTAACGACTATTTGTGATTAGAGATTTCAATAGATCTCTTTATTTATTTGTAAGGAGTTATTTCCAGACACTGTAAATCCAAATATGTTCCTTACGTTTCTTGGATATCAAACTAGATATGTTTGATGGTCCCTTTCCATTTTAACCCAAGTCTTTCTTTTTTATTTTCTCTAAGTTCTTTAAAATGAAGGGTTTCTATTACAACTCGAATTCATGGTTTTTATTTTAATCACTGTAGTCATTATTTTAACTCATAATAATAATATATATGCAGTCCACAGTATCATGACTTTTCTCTGTTAGGAATGATGATTTTTATGATACACTTCTTATTCTAGTTCTGAAAAGGTATTGGTACATTAAGACTTGTGATCGGGCGTTCTCCCTTACCCGATTGTTTCCAAGACGGAGCACCCTCCCTACAATATTGTCTTTGTATTACATGTTTTCGTGTTATCTTTCGTAGTGGGATTTATGACTGACACTTGTGCCATACCCGACTATATCAAATCAACAAATCACTCACCCATCTAAACTTGTATTTACAATGAGTATTCCAGTACTCTTGAGTCTCTCTATAGTTATCAATCCCATTTGTCACTAGTACTCTCACTATAGTTAGTCTAGACTCAGAAGGACTCTTTTGGTCTTTGTCAGTCATGTGTTTTTTGCTTCTTATAAGACATTTGTTTAAACTTGTAGGCTTAAGTCATAGATTCATGTTTTCAAATTCTTGAGTCATGTTTCATGGCTATAAATCATGAATTTGATTCTCTCATGGGTCTAGAAAACTGATCAGAGTACAATTGCAGAAGTCTTGATGTCATGATGGTGGTTGCCATTATTTGTAAAGAGGGAAGGTATTGGTCATATCTACATAGTTTGAAGGTCACCATCAAGTGTTTTTGTGGAAAACATATGTACAAAAGGTTTTAAATATCCACTTAATTGTCAAGTCACTTGTCAAATATTACTCGCTGCAAACTCTCCTAAAATTCTGCAGCAATTCAAAAACACCTCATGTGCTAAATCATACATAATCATGATTTGGGAAACATGGCACTTGGTCGATTCTCATTTTCATCCCCTTCTCACCATTAATAATTTCCAAAAAATCAATTTTTAAATGAAGGTTCAACCATTTTCATGCTATTTTCATTTGAAAAGGTAGTCGTTGCAGACTGTCTATCGTTGTAGACTGTGTGTTGCTGAAAAATTTCCTGTAGTGGTTGGTGGTGAGTTAAACACTTAAAGGGTTGATGGTTCGACTTTCTGCGGCAAGGGGTAAACATCATATGCCAGGTTTTAGGTACCACCATTCAACTCAAAAAATATACAAGCTAGAATCCAGCTGAAAGAAAACATAGACATGTATGAAGAATTCATTGCAAAGGAAAAACATATGGTGAGGTGATCACTTCCCCTGCATAGAGAATTCAAAAAACATGTATAGGCATAATAGATATTTTCAAGTTGAGATCATAAGGTTGAAAAAAGAATTGCATCAATCAAAGGAACAAGTAGATAAAAGGAACCTGGACCTGTTGGCTCAAGAATCATTTAGCTAAGATCATGGAGCATCATTTATGCAACAGTGTATCTGTTCTTCTATGGTTCCTTACATATGCTAGATCACAACCCTAAGAAACAATTTATGTCTTATGTTGCTTATAATTTTTCCCACTTGCTATTTTTGGAAGTCATTTTTCATGGATCAAAGTTTGTGGGAGGCATTAGCAGAGGCTTAGAACTTCTTTGCATGTTTTTACATCAGTTGTAGTGAGAAGAAAGAAAAAATGTCATGTACAGGAAATTTCACATTGAATTCTACAGATGCATTGCAAACCTGTTGAAAGTGAAATTATTTGCAGCGGAATTGCTATGAACTCTAACATTCTGATAAATTCGAGTTATGGGAGGGATGCCAGCTTTCAAAGGAGGTTCAAATGGTTTCCTAGGAAGAAAATAGACATCAAGGGACACATTTACCTGATATCCAACTCCACTAAATCTCCAAATATGAGCTGGTTGCAGTTGCATTTATCATCAACAATAGTTTCTTGGAATCTAACAATTAGTTATTTTTTTGTTTGTTTGTCTACTGTCGCGCCTCTCCAACACACACAATCCTATGCGTGGTTTATATGGTGAGTCATAGAGGAATTTTTCATGAAAATTTCTATTTAATGTGTGATGTAACTGTAACATCCCGCTCTGGCGCACTGAGAACACTTATTATTTGAGGACACTTGCTCGCAAGTGATCTGGACTTTTATGATGTTAGACCATTTATACTTGATTATGATGTGATTGATAGATGACATGATGTGTTACTATTTGATGTAGACAGGTGATATTGACTCAATTTTATTGAGTGTGTAGGGTTTTTGACATTGAGGATGCAGAGGCATCGGTAGAACCCCCTTGGACTCCAGACTGAGTCAGGGAGTGTTCTTTTGGGTGATATGTTTACTATGATGTTTCATTCGATTTGATGATTTGTTGTTGACATTTCTGACATGATTGTTGATGATTCAGGCTGACGATAGCTTGCTGACCAGACTCACATATGGAATAAAGGGGCCACACACGATTTGCAGAGAGGTTGAGGGAGAGGGGTGGATAGCAGCCCTGCCACCACCTACTAGCACTCCCACCGTGGCTCAAACTGTAGGTTAACGATTACCTAGTTCGAGAGGATCCATGATGTCGTGAGGGCAGACTGTGACAGTCGCTCACGATGACTCTAAGGGGCGCGCAATAAGGAAGGGGCCTTATTCCTTAGAACCCTTAGTCTCCTACAAGTTCACCTGGCGGAGTGTTGACTCCAGGGGTTATAGAGGTCTACCAATCAGTCCAGTCGACGAGTGGAACCCTTGGAGCACGTAGTGCATCCTAAAGGGCACGTCACACAAAATAAACTCAGTTGGCGAGCGGCACCCTTGGAGCACATGGTGCATCCTGAAGGGCACGTCGCCCAAAAGAAATTCAAGAGGCGAGTGGCACCCTTGGAGCATGTGGTGCGTCCTGAAGGGAACGTCGCAATAATGTGGTTGAAGGAGTTAGCCTAATTATCCCTAAGTCATCAGCACCTGAATAAAACCTTAAGCAATTCCCCTAACCAATCGTCGCCTAGCTCAGAATCTAAGCCCTAAGCCTAAGACTTTTCTAGAAAAAAAAAAAATTTAGTGTGACCTTAACAAAAAAAAAAA
>ML796648.1:358796-383547 GCA_009831015.1 Picea engelmannii
AAAAAAACTTAAAAGAAATGGATTTAGGGTTTTTGAAAAAAAAAACCTAAGGGGATTAGGTCAAAAAGGAGGATAAAAGACATGAGAGGGGGAGAAAGAGGGGGACTTTTCAGCTATTGGTATTGTTATGCTGCCAGACTAGAGACTGGACTGATTTCTTGTAGGAGTTGGGGATTCTCAGCTGACTTGAGTGGTAGCTCAGCCTTGGAGGCGAGCTGAGACGCTAGGCTATTGTCTGGATTGTGTGTGGCCCCTTTGTGGATCGGGGGGCTGAGGGGGAAGAAGAGTACCCCTAGCGTTTGGCTGGGAGGTACCGGTGCAATCACTATGGTCGGAAAGCAGGAGCAAGAGTGGCAGGAGCACAAGAATCATTTGCTGCAAGCGATAAGGGCACAGGTATGTAAATCTCTGGGCGTTTTTGTCTTGTTGTGTGTGTTTATAAACTGTAGTTTTAATGGTTAATGGGAAAATTGGAAGTTTCCAGTGGTTATGGCGTGAATCATGTTCTTAAACTGTAGATCAAATTGTTATGGTATAACTTGTAGTTGCCTAGTTTATCTTGGTGTTGGCTGTTTTAAAAAAAATAAAATAAGAAAAATAAGTGAGAAATTGCATTGGGGTTTATCTCAGCATGGAGGGTCAAATTTATCTGCGTTCTTGTGGGTTCAACTCTGCGTTTTTTTTTTCAGTGGAATTTCTCTGGGATTTTGGGTTAAATACCTGCGTTTAGCTAAACGAACTTGCTCCACATTGTCTTCATTCCGGGCACTCCCCTATTGCCATGGGCTATATTGATATCAGAAATGGTGGGACTGCTCAATACATTGACTCCAAAATTCATTTCAAAAAAAAAAACAATAAAAACTTTAAGCTCTCAGTGATGTACTACCTGGTAGTACCTATTTACACTTAGTTTGCATCGAATCTACCTCCTGGCATCGTCCCTAACAATTTCTGATATAACAAAGCTCCTAACCTCCTTGAAATTTTTCCATCTACCACTCCTCACCTATGATCCAGACGGCCTGAATCTCTGTGTAGAGTCCAGCGCAGTGAACGACAAATGGAGTCGGTATATCCAGCCGAGCGACTGAGTTGGGCTCCCCGTAATACAAATTCTAATGTTCTTGTATGGGTTTTCTTCACTATGGTTTTATTTTAATTTTTCAAAACTTATTTTGAGTTATGAACGGTTTTTATATTTTAATATGATAGTAGTGGTTTATACCCAGGGTCGGGTTGAGAAGTTTTAGATAACACTGCAGGGTTTGTGGTTTGTAGAGCTGTTCGTTTTCGTTCTGGCAGTAGCTGCCGCTTAGCCAGTCCTCACGCTAATGTACTCCTCTTGTCTGGTGCGCCCCTCCCCATAAATGTCGTTGTTTAATTCCATGGTAGCAATTAGGGTTTGTTGAATCTGTTTCATGGAATCGGTGCCAGTCCAGTCACCTCGCGTTTTTAACATTCCACGAGATTGGATTTAGCCTTAAATTTTCTCTGTCAACCCATTTAAGATATCGTTATTTTTAACATAAGATAGAGCTGGCATACAATTATAATATATTTTTATATAAATCGTTGGCATAAAATCGGGACGCTGTCCACAATAGCTCATGCCAGGTTGCCTTCCTTATAAATAATATAACACATCGATATAGGAAATAAATTGTCAATGTTGTCATTAAGGACACGGTCCTTCAGATAAACAAAAATAACACCTCTGCTCTAATAGTCCGCATGCCAAATTCCAGATGCCACGTATTCCACTGGTTAACTCGCCTCGACCGTGCTACAATTTGTGTGCCATAAAAATTCAGAGTGAGCGACTCTAGTTTGGAAGAAAAACATTTTAGTTAACAGAAAATTTAACCACGCTGGCGTATTGCTTCTATCGCTCATGGATTACAGCTGTTGGGTATAATAAAGCTGTGGTTTTTGAACTTCTTTATGCCGAAGAAATTCTATTTCCCTTCGCTTACTTAGATGCCAGGCTTCTGTCCTTAAAACACTTTGTTCATCGCCTCCTTTCTCCTTTAATTTGGTAGCGGTCAGTCTATGAGGACTTCTGAGGTTAACCAGACTAATGGCTCCTTCACTTTTGACAATCACGTTAGCTTTATTGATTTCTTATATAAGTGTATTACCCTAATAACTGTATGGGTGTTGCCCCACAATTTTAATTTATAATTCTGGTTCTCGCCGATTTAAGAACCAGCTCTCAAAAGGAAAATGGTGGTTATATACCACGATCCTGTTTCATATCTTTATGAGGGAATAGTTCGGCTTTCATTTCTTAGAATCTTGATGTTATTTATATTATATTGGGATGTAATGAACTAATGCTATGTTAATGGAAGGAAGGTCATTATAATTCTGTTTGAGAACTAGTTAGTGGATATGCCAAGTCATTTATTGCAATGTATATATTCAATTTTTATTATGAAATAAGTCAGCAAATTTAGTTGACATCGTTGTGGTAGGGATGTCATTATCATTTTCTTTGGGAAATTAGTTAGTGGATCTACAGGGGCATTTATTGCAATGTATATTTAGTTTGATCCAGCACCAATTCCACCCAGTTAATCTCCGCAGAATTATTCTCCGTGTTTTTAATTAATATTGTTTAATTTGCAATGAATACACTGGTTTTTGGCAATGTTAGTATCAGATATTATCTTTAATACTTGTTATATGCTTAAATGTTAATATTGTTTAAATTGAATGCAATGATAATACTTGTTTAAATATTAATATTAATATTGTTTTAAGCTGCAATATTAATATGGGTTTAAATTGCAATGGTGATACTTGTTAAATTTCAATGATAATATTTGTTTTAAATTGCAATGTTAATGAGGATGGTTGAATCGCAATGTCAATAATTGTTAAATGAAATGCTCGTGATAATGTTTAATTTGCAAGGTTATTATTCGCTTAAATTGAAATGTTAGCGATAATATTTGTTTTAAGTTGTAATGTTAATGATGATGGTTGAATCGCCATGTTAATGTTTGTTTAAATGAAATGCGCAGGATGACGTTTAATTTGCAAGGTTATTATTAGTTTAAATTGAAGTTTTAATGATAAGATCTATATTGCAATGCAAAGATTTGTTAGGTTATTCTAATGTATGGTAATAAATGGGTAGGAAAGGCAAGATAATATGGAGAATGTAAATGTTCGAGGGTTTACCATTATGGTATGGATATCGTTGCTCATTTATGGCGATTAACAGAGAAATGAAATGTGTCGGTGATTAATGTTGTTCCTTGATCTAGTGCAAGATGACCTTATAACTAAATAATGGGGGTTGATTTTTGGGTTTTACCTTATGACAAGGTATTCATCGGTTAATGATAATTAATGGAGCAATTGATCGAGATTGATGTCTTCGGGTCTCAATAGTGGTTAGTCAATCTTAAGTCCTCCTGACTTGCGTCTCTCGTAGAGGTCATGAGTGTCCCTTGATTTGTAGTACTTGGTGGAATTGTTTGCGTCTTGTTCTAGGTCAGGTTACTAGTTTATGCCTGAGCAGTCGGCCAGGAGCCTATCTAATCTTCTTTTGAGAAGACATAAGACTAAACGCCCTACTTTCCTATGTAGAAATAGTAACCCTAACACCATGGATTCCTCCCTCTGTGTTCTTACTGTGCACCCCCAGTATGTCTTAATGTTTGTGTTGTGCGCCTCATGCCTATGGTCGTATCTTTTTGCAGTTATTCGTTGTGAGCCTTCAGTCTTCTTGTGTTGAACATCATGGTTGCGTCTTGTTGGTTGTCGAGTGGCGACGTAGAGTCCAGTGTGTCTGTTTCCCCTCCTACACGCGCGCTCACACCATTAAAACAAAAAAAAAATTGCACCTGTTGTCAGAGTTGTTGTCCTAAAGAGGAGGGTCTTTACAGTAACTACAAAAGAAGGCTCGACTAGTTTATGAGAGACTCATATCTTTTTTCTTCAGACTGTAAAAGTTTCCAGACTATGTATGTACAAACTTAAGACTCAATTGAATATCAACTCATTTTTCTACTGTTACATGCTATATTATTTTCTTTCTTTGATGTTACCTACTAATAAAGGATTTATCTTTATTACTTGTTTTCATGAAATGAAGTAACTAATTTATTGTCTATTTGTTGGTGCAAGTGTTGTCAAAGCACATCTTCTTGTTGACTAGGAGGTTCCTTGTTAGTAAGAATTCTATTGTATGTGTGCCAAAAGTGATTGATGTAACTTGGTTCATGTATTTCATTTTTCTCCTACAGTCTTCCATATTTTCACTGATGTTCTAAAAAATGATCTAAGATTGTTCAAGCCTTGCTTGCTAGAGTATGTTTTGTGGAAATTTTGTGTTGATATTTTAAAACTAAGTTTATCATCCATTTGTTACGCTTGAATTAAAAACCTTAGATTTTACAAACCTACAAAATTATGATGGGTAATAGGCCTACACCTATAGCAGTCTAGGTGTGACTTCTAGTGCTAACATTTCTGGTGCCATTGCCAGGGTTGAAGTTGAAGATATCTTCCCTGGGAGAACAACAACGATCATAACCAACACTTGATGGTGAACAAGCGTTGGTCACATAACACATACTGCATCATTCACCTGGAAACTCCACTCCATGAAGGAATAATTTATTGGCAAATGCATTGATTCAGGACGATAAAGGCCAGGGAAGCTATCTTGCCACATAGGTTTGCACCTCTCAATTTTTTGGCTATCCCTGGTTTTCCAAATCTAGTGCCTCCTTTGTCAGAATGGATGGATTACCTTCCTACTTTCAAAGAATAAAAGGGGAAATCTTTCTCAACATATCATTACATTTAATCAATGCATGGATCAACTAGACATGCATAATGAGGATGTGTTGATGAAAATTTTCATGTACTCTTTAAAGAGTGATGCACAAGAATGGTATTTTTCTCTTCCTGCTTCGAGTATATTTTTCTTGAGATATTTCTGTGGTGCATTTAATGAGCACTATAAAAGGTATTTTTTCAGTTGAATTTATATTTGAGAATTGTTGTGAGGAGTTTGAAAATAATATTCAGCATACAATAGGTATTTCTTCAGATTGTAAGGCTGAAATAGATCTTTCTGTTGAAGAAATAAAGGAAAATTTATATCATTCCTTTCCTAGTTTTCCAGTGTTGAAAGTAGATTTTGTTGATTTCTCTTATGATAAATAAATTGGAAGAAATGCAGTAGATGCATTTTCCTTGTAACAGATGTCTCTAAAAATCGTTCTTTTGATGAAATTGTTGTCCCAAATGTTGACAAAGATCAGCCCATCCTTGATGAATACTCTAGTGATGAGGAGAAGATATTTACTAAAGCACATACATAGCTTATTAATAGCCAGGCAGTGTATGGTAATGAAGAATATAAGGAGGAGTTGCATCAACAGTTAAAATTTTCGTTATCACCCATTGATGAGAAAAAATCTCCAAGGATCAACGAGCTCATGTCTATCATTTCTGCACCTAGACTTGCAAAATACATCAAACAACATATGAGTAGATATGGAGCATATGAGGGCCATAATTTTATTGAGGAATCGGCCTTCACAGAGGGGCAAGATTGTCTTCTTAACTAGCTGAAAATGTCTTGTCATGAGTATCATGATCCCATGGCTTTTTGCATGGAGTTGTTTTTTTCAAAGGTCTCTGATGCTCCATTTGGTGGTAAGATTTCAGATTACAACTGTAAGTATCAATTTATTATTAACCTCTTGCTTCAAACTTTATATGATGAGTATTCTTTCAAACAGTTGCATGTAAGGAGTTATTTTCATCAGTTCGATACGTATCTGGCTGCATTGGAAGTATGACTTCACTTGAACAAATTAATTCAACTGGATAGACTAGAGTAGGCTTATGTATATAAATAAGATCACCCCATGAGCATGTGTTTCTTAGTTTAGTTTCTTTGCAATATGCATTTTAGTATGACAATGTTCTAGTTTTCAAAAATGAGCAGAGATGCTCTCAGGATGGTTGCACAAGTTTGGAATGCGGTGAAAGACTCCATGCCCAATTTAATAACAACCAATCTCTGTAAGATGATTTAACTTGCAGGAAGGTGAATAACTATTGAAAATCAAAATCATATTTAGCTGATAGATAAGGCACTAGAACTACAAATGTTCTTAGAGCCTCACGGGGAGGTCTCTATTCCTAGTAGGAGCCATATGTTAACACATATGGTGTAGAGGATTCAAGGTTTTCTCCCATATTTTATATTTTTTGTTAGTATAGTCTCATAAGGACTTTTTGGTCTTTGTCATTCATGTGTTTTGTCCTTCTTATAAGACATTTGTTTAAACTTGCAATAGAGTCATGTTTTCAAAGTCTCGAGTCATGTTTCATGTCTATAAATCATGACTTTGATTTTCTCTTGGGTCTAGAAAATTGATCAGAGTACAGTTACAAAAGTCTTGATGTCATGATGGTGGTTGTAATCATTTGTAAAGAGGCAAGGTATTGGTCATATCTACATAGTTTGAAGGTCACCATCAAGTGTTTTATGCAAAATACGTGTACAAATGGTTTTAAAGATCCACTTAATTGTTTAAGTGTCCTGTCACTTGTCAAATCTCACTCACTGCAAAATCTCCTAAAATTCCATAAAAAATGAAAAACACCTCATGCACTTAATCATAAATAATCATGATTTTGAAAACATGGAAATTGGTGGATTCTCATTTTTAGCACCTTGTCATCATCAATCATTTGCAAAAAAAAACGATTTCAAAAGGAAGGTTTAACCATTTTCATGCTATTTTCATTTTCAAAGGTAGTCGCTACAGAGTGTCTATCACTGTAGAATGCATGTTGCTGCAAAATTTCCTATAGCAGTTGGTGGTGAGTTAAGCGCTTAAAGGGTTGATGGTTCAGCTTTCTGCAGCAAGGGGTAAACATCATATGCCAGGTTTTAGGTATCACCATTCCACTCAAAAAATATACATGATAGAATCTAGATGAAAGAAAACATAGACAT
Organism: Picea engelmannii; assembly: GCA_009831015.1. Taxonomy (NCBI): domain Eukaryota; kingdom Viridiplantae; phylum Streptophyta; class Pinopsida; order Pinales; family Pinaceae; genus Picea; species Picea engelmannii. Next base: position 365,794 of record ML796648.1, read on the forward strand.
GTATGAAGAAGCCATTACAAAGGCAAAAAATGTGGTGAGGATATCACACCCTCTATATAGACAAGTCAAAAAATGTGCACATGCAGAATAGATCTTTTAAATTTGAGATCATAAGGTTGAAAAAAGAATTGCAATGATCAAAGGAACATATAGCTAAAATGAATCTGGGCCCATTGGCTCAAGAAGCCTTTAGCTAAGATCATGGAGCGTCATTTCTAGAACAATATATCAGTTCTTCTAAGGTTCCTTACGTATGTTGGCTCACAACCCTAAGAAACAATTGTTGTCTTGTGTTGCTTATAATTTTTCCCACTTTCTATTTTTGGAAGTCATTCTTCATGGATCAGAGGTTGTAGAAGGAATTAACATAGTCTGATAGATTCTTTGCATGTTTTGACATCAGTTGCAGTGAGCAGAAAGAAAAAATTTCATGTACATGAAATTTCACAATGAATCCTGCAGATGTGTTGCAAACCTGTTGAAAGTGAAACTATTTGCAGCAGACATGTTGTGAACTCTAACAACCTGATAAATTCGAGTTATGGGAGTGATGCCAGCTATAAGAGGAGGTTTGAATGGTTTCCTAGGAAGAAGTTAGACATCAAGGGACACTTTTACTTGATATCTAGCTCCACTAAATCTCCAAATATGAGTTGGTTGCAGTTGCATTATCATCACCAACGGTTTCTTAGAATCTAGTAGTTAGTTAGTTTTTTATCTATTTGTCTACTTCCTCGCCTCTCCAAGGCACAAAATCCTATGTGTGGGTTATATGGCGATTCATAAGGGATTTTTCACGAATATTTCTATTTAATGTTTGATGTAACTCCAAAAGAAGGTTCAAGTGGTTTATGCGAGACTCATATCTTTTTGCTTCAGACTATAAAAGTTTCTTGACTATGTATGTACAGACTTAAGACTCTTAGATAATTGAATATTAACTTATTTTTCTATTGTTACATGTTATATTCTTGTATTTCTTTGTTGTTACCTACTGATAAAGGATTTATCTTTAGTACTTGTGTTTATGAAATGCAATAATTGATTTATTGTCTATTTGTTAGTGCAAGTGTTGTCAAAGCACCTCTTCTTGTTGACTAGGAGGTTCCTTTTTAGTAGGAATTCTATTGTATGTGTGCCAAAAGTGCTTTATGTAACTTGGTTCATGTATTTCATTTTTCTCCTTTAGTCTTCCATCTTTTCACTGATGTTCTAAAAACTGATCTAAGATTGTTCAAGCCTTTCTTGCTAGAGTATGTTTTGTGGAAATTTTTTGTTGATATTTTAAAACTGAGCTTCTCATCCATTCATTACACTTGAATTAAAAGCCTTACCTTTTACAAACCTACAAAATTCTAATGGGTATTAGGATTACACCTACAACATTCTAGTTGTGACTTCTAGTGCTAACATTTATGGTGCCATTGTCAGGGACGAATTTGAAGATATCTTCCCTGGGAGAATGATAATGATCATAACCAACACTTGATGGTGAACAAGAGTTGGTCACATAATACCAACTACATCATTCACCTAGCGACTCCACTCCATGAAGGAAGAATTTGTTAGCGACTTCAGTGATTCAGGATGACAAAGGCCATGGAGTCTATCTTGGCATGAAGGTTTGTACCTCTCAATTTTTCAGATGTCCCTGGTTTTCCAAATCTAGTGCCTCCTTCATCAGAATGGATGGATTACCTTCCTATTTTCAAAGAAGAAAAGGGGGACAATCCTTCTCAACATATCCTTACATTTCATCAATGCATGGATCAAATAGACATACATCATGAGGATGAGTTGAAGAAAATGTTCATGTACTCTTTAAAGGGTGATGCACGAGAATGGTATTTTTCTCTTCCTACTTCGAGCATATTTTCCTTGAGAGATTTCCATGTTTCATTTAATGAGCACTGTAAAGGTATTTTTTCAGTTGAATTTATATTTGAGAATTGTTGTGAGGAGTTTGAAAAGAATATTCAACATACAATAGGTATTTCTTCAGATTGTAAGGCTGGAATAGATCTTTCTACTGAAGAAATAAAGGAAAAATCATATCATTTATTTCCTAGTTTTCCAGTGTTGAAAGAAAATTTTGTTGACAACTCTTATGATAAAGAAATTGGCAACAATGCAGTAGATGCATTTTTCCTTGTAACAAATGTCTCTAAAAATCATTCTTCAGATGAGATTGTTGTCCCAAATGTTTACAAAAATCATCCCATCCTTGATGAATAATCTAATGATGAGGATAAGATATTTACTAAAGCACATACAGAGATTATTAGCAACCAACTAGTATATGTTAATGAAGAAGATAAGGAGGAGTTGCATCAATAGTTAAAATTTTATTTATCACCCATTGATGACCATAAATCTCCAAGGATCGGCGAGCTCATGTCTATCATTTCTGCACCTAGACTTGAAAAAAAAATCAAACAACATGTTATCTCTCTGTAATTTCCTTGGCTGAGGAGGAAATAGGCACAGGAGTAACCTCAAAACCAACTTGGGGCTGGAATCTAGCCCTTCCATCCAGAGACGACTCTCTCTCTTCAAATCAATAATTGAAAGGATTGATTTGGTTTAAATCAAAGGATGGATCTCTAAGATAAATGAATTTATAGGGTTGGTGGAAATATGAATAGAAAGTACATTGGACTATGGATTCACTAAAGTAGAAAGTCAATGAATAGCTTGTTGGATACATGGTAGATTTAAGAAATGAATGAACAAAGGGAAGATAGAAAGTAATATTTTAAGCCAAATAAATGTGTTGTAGACAACATGTTACAAAGAAAACAATAATCCCTCAAGGCATCTAACAAGGATGAATCTTAAGGAATTTATAGCAGAAGTACAACTCAAACTACATGCAAAAGAGCATCTGATAAAGATGAGTTCTAGTACATATATTTCACATCAACACAGAGAAGAAACCATACAAGACCAAGTATAAGACATGAAAGTGAAGAATGAAAAATCACATGCATAACATATCACAATCACATGTATCTCTGTGGTGAAAACTCAAGGACTTCTGATCCAACAATTTTCATTAACAACAGAGAAAAATTATAATATTTTCAATAGTATTCCCTTACACAATTTCCAACCCTTAGCTATCATAGCTACTCGAAATATATACAAAAATATATGTCTATAGTATAAAATTCGTATCCAACTATGATCCTACAACAATGCTAACAATTTCACATAATCAACATGAAATCTTTAACGAATTGCTAAAAATAAGGAGTCGACTTGGAATCATTTAATTAAACTATAACAACTTTGATATGACAATAAATGAAACCCAAAATCGTGATTTCAAATCTGATGTTCATTAGAGATTAGATGACCCAATTTTAGAACCATTCAATATGATTTGGAGGTGTTATGGTCATTCTGTCACTGTTACGCAACAAGTCCACTATGCACTGCCACCTACAAGAAAAATGTAACAGAGTTTGCACAACAACAGGTTGTCTGTCATCCTATGTTTATTTTCAATCTTTGACATATAGTTGATGTTGTCTGAAGGTGGTTTCAATCATATGAGGATGATGTGGTTCTTTCAATTTCCATTTGTTTCCCATATCATCAAACCCTAACATACATAAAACTGTAAATATGAGCCCAAAATTTCCTATAACTGATGAAACTGTTGATGGCTACTGCATATTCAGTTTTTTATAACTTATAGTCCTTATGATAACACTTGAGTAAGAACTGACAACCAAACCTCTTCTTGTTGATTTTAAAATCATACTATCATAGTTGCGCAACAAAGTTACTGCACAATTGTAATTCTATATTTTTGGGACAAAAATACTCTAGCATAGGTAGAAAAAAGATTTCACCGCCATTAATAGTGCCTCTTTGATAAAATAATGTGCTTATGTATGTGATTATTTCCCAAAAAAAAAGTCAAAATGGTAAAATGACAAAAAAGTGTCAACTAAGTTTCAGTGGTTCAGTTCTCTGTTGCTTCAGCTAATAAGTCAATTTTTCCCTTCTTTCCAATCTCCACCTGCTGCAAGATTTTCTTGAGGGTCTTGTTCTCCTTCCTCAAAATGATATTCTGCTCATAAAAATTATTCAACTGTCTATGTAATGGAAGGGTTCTTCTCACCATTGATGTAGTGTTGTCTATTGCAGGTCCATAGTCTCTTAGGTGTTTTGCAAACTTCTTATTGAATTTCATATCTCCCTCTCTAAGTTGAACTATCACATCCTATGATTCTGTGAGATGTTTACTTAACCTCTTGAAAGTATTCTTTCCTTCATCATATTTCCTTTCCATTGGCTGATTTTGTGCTAGGATTTCCTCTTGATGTTGCAACTTCCTAGTTGAGGACCTTGTTAAAGGCACACCAGGCTTAGGAATTTCCCCTACCTCTGGAGTCTGTTCTATTTCTTTCCCTTTACTCCTTGTTTTGGAACCAGTTGGAGTTGATAGTGCTGACCTTTCTCCTATCACAGAGGTGTCTTTCTTGAAAGACTCTTCTAGAGACCTCTTCTTCAGTTCCCTATTTTCATGCTGTAACTATGCTATGACAAAGTGATCCTTCTTCAATTGTTCTTGCAACTCAATAATTGAAGTGTATTTTTCATACGAGAGAGTTGGTTGTATGAATGCATCTAGACTCTCACTAGTTTCCTATGATGTATGTATGATATGCATTCTCTTGGTTGCAGACCTGGTGAGTGGTTTACTATGAGCTTCAACCACTTTTGGAGAGAATTGGAGTTTCTTCCCTTTCTTTTTAGCCTCTTAACTTACTATGGGATCTTTAGTCTCTTTTTCCCTTTTCTTAACAGAAATCTTGGGGATTGATGTGGCATTTTTTTATACTGATGAGGGTGTATTTCTAAAGATTTATAGGATGTCTAGGGAATCTATTGGTATGCTTGATGAAATCAGAAAAGACTCCCAGTATCGATTTCTCTTTCTCAGTTCTTCTAATACTAACAGTTTGATCAAATAAAAATGGAAGAGGCTAGCATCTCCTTGCTCTTTCCTTATTTGTACTCTGTCAACCATCTTTCCTAGAATTCTGAAAAGGTAATATGGTAGATTCAAGGGCTTCTTACCAGTGAAGTGCATAAAAATCTTGATATGGTATTGGAAAACCCTAGTGAATCTCCCTTGACATGTAAAAAACCTTTGGATTACCCTCAACAAATCACTATGACTTTACAATAAAATCTCTCTGGGTATGGTGGGTCCAAATTTAGTGTTTATAAATTCAAGCTTCAGAAAATCATGATAGTAATATAGATCTAACTACATACATTTGAACCATCATTGTCCATGAGTATAGATTTATGTTGCAGCAGCAATGTTATTTTCAGAAACCTGCAACTAGAGGTTTTTGATCTTATCCTTAGCACCATCAAAATTCTATGCAAACTCCCTCACCACCTGTATGTTGTACACCTGAATTTTTTCACAAAACCTTATGCAACCCACTTGTTCAAAGGATTCTTTTATTGTTGGGTCTGCATTTACCAAATTTAAACCATGTGGCTCAAATCTCATGATATCACCACCCTTTACATTCTTTCTTCTACGTTTTGGAGTTGTCATGATGTTGGTATATGTAAACCATGTGTGAAATAAAACCATGTGCAATGATGATCAGAGCAGTTGCACAACAATGTGAGCAATTTTCAACTTGTTGTAGCAAGTTTACACTTCAAATTTGATACTCTAGAACCTGTGTGTAGCAAATGAGAGCAACAACTTTTGTGTAGTAATGAAAACAACAAGGAACTTGTGCGCAACAAATGAGAGAAGTGTCCTCTGCGCAACAATGAACATAATTTTCCTATGCACAACAATGAAAAACAACATAATCTGCACAACAATGAACAACAACATCCTTTGCGCAATAATGAACAACAATGTCCTCTGCGCAAGAAGCTTGTTTTGGATATGTTGTCATTGATGCCAAAGGTTTAATTAATTGATGTCAAAGGATTGATGTCAAGTGATTGATTGATGCCAAAGGATGATTTATTGATTGATTTCAATGGATTGATGCCAAAGGATGATTGAATGATGTCAAAGGTCAAAGGTTTGATGTATACATGTCTTATCATAGTATATTGATGAAGATGGATCAATGAGTTGACATTGGTACATGATGCATTGTTGGATTGATGTAAAGATGAATCATTATTGTCTTGTCATGGTTTATAAAATGTAAAAATGGATGAACTCAAAAGTGGTCCCCTTATGGTGAAATCCCTAACGGGAAGATGCTCTGTGATTGAGTTATCCTTAAAGTATGGTTATGCTTATATGTGGAATAATGATTTAAAGATCAATGAATTTTTCAGTGGAACTATCCTAGATGGATAGTTCTTGTCATGCCATTTCTGGTGGTATGTGGAATGTCACATCACTCCTCATGGTTTGAGAGTTATGGCCCTACGAAGATGAAGGACCCTCATATGTAGGCTTGAAGCCCCAAAAGGTCAAAGAAATCAAAGAGATTGCAAAGAAGAAATTATTATTTAAATGGTAAATAAAAATGATAAAGTCAAGGAGGAATATTTAAATGATAAAGAAATGGAGAACTTTCTAATTATAGAAAGTGGTTAACCCTAAAATGAGGAAAATGGGTCAAGTGACCTAGATATGGGTTAAGTGACCTAGAAATGGGTTAAGTGACCTAGAAATGGGTTAAGTGACCTAGAAATAGGTTAAGTGACCTAGATATGGGTTAAGTGACCTAGAAGTGGGTTAAGTGACCTAGAAGATGCTTCTAAGGAAGCTACTTTGAGAGTATAAATAAGAGGGAAGGGTCTATTGTGAAAGTGGTGTCTTGGATATATATTTTGGGTATATCTTGTGTATCTCTTGAGCATGTATTGAAGATCTATTATGAGAGAGAGGAGATCTGGAGGATCTCATGGATGCATCAAAGTTTCAGCAAGTCTGAGATCATGACGGAAAAAGTCTTGAAAGTTCAGAAACCCTAGTTTATGAGGTATACACAGGTTGTAGTGAGCTGGGGTGCGTACATACGCAGGATGAATGAGGACAGGGCACATATAGTGGATGAAGTCATGAAGACTTGTGTTTGAGCTGGTGCTAGGCTCTTGAAGACTGAAGCATGTTACATATCTACATTCTATGGGCTCAGATATTCCATAGAAAATATGGTATGGTTACATTGTTGACTTGATGGATACTCTTTCTTGTTGTTTAATGAATGCTTAAGGCATTCTTGTTATGGTTATTTTGATGTGGTTTGTTTTGGTTGATGGAGTGAGAAACACTCTTATGATTCAGTATTGATATGATTTCTATAGTATACTAGTTTCTTATACATGATGTGTAGCATTCATATTGTATGGTTGAGAAGCATGAGTTAGTTGTTGGAGAGCTTGGATGTGTTGTGACTAATTATGGGTCAGTTTGGACTGTGAAAGACATAAGAGAATGATGAATTGGTTGCAAAGGTTCTAATTTTATCTTGAAGAGAAAACCCTAATTGATCAGAAGTTATACACAGGTTGTAGTAAATAATGGTCGCATACATACGTGAGTTTTACTACTAGTAGGGCATGTACATACACATGTTTCACTACCGACAGGTCGCGTACCTGTTGATAGATTGATATTTGTTGAGGATTGTTGCTTCATCTCAGTTGGTGCTGAGGGTGTAAGCTGTGTCTTGCATTATATAGTTGGTGCTCTTGTATATTTGTACTCTATTCAGTTGTTGTTGATAACCCAAGGATTGTAGTCCGTAATAAAAAGAAAATTGTACATACATCTTTTGTTCCTTATGTTCTTTGTGGTGATGATTTGTTGACTATATATTTCTGATATATGTTGCTAATATATTTTCACATGTAACTGATTATAAATGACAACAATAATTAATGAGTAAATGGTGATTTCTATCTATTGAATTTTGTGAAGGGGAAGTTTTGGGAAAAATATCCCCACACTCATTCACGCCCCCCCCCCCTCTAAGTGTAGTTGGTGTGTCTGAAAATTAGTATCAGAGTGGGAATTCACTATAAGCCTTAACAAGCTTAAAGGAGATCTATGGAAACACAAATGGATGATGAAGTTCCAATCCTTGATGAGGAAAACTATTCTACTTGGAGAATATAAATGAGAGTGCATTTTAAAGAGATGGGAGAGGGTATTTGGAAGGCAGCCATTGGTGGATCAGTTTCATTGAATAACAAGTCAAGTTTTTCAGCTCAAAGGGAAGGACAGAAGAATGATGCATTAGCTCTCAAGACAATTCTTAGTGGACTCTTAAGTCCTATCAAAGAGAGCATGGGACAATGAACTTCCACCAAGGATCTATGGCTAAAGCTAGAGGAGACATACCAAATAAAGAAGGAAGATATTGAAAACAACTCCATCAAGACAAGTGAAGGTAAAGAATCTCCAAAAACTCTTGATTGAATTATTTCTAAATGTGATGATGTTGGCAAAAAGGAAGATCTTGAAGACAATTCAAATGAAGGAAAAGAATCATCTGATGATGTTGGCAAAGAGGAAGATCTTGAAGACATTTCAAATGAAGGTAAAGAATCTCCACAAACCCTTGATTACAATAATTCAAAATGTGATGATGTTGAATTTTTCTCTACAAGTGAAGAAGAAAATCTAGAAGTAGTTTGGATAGAATTAATTGATTATTATCCCATGGAAGAAGTAGAATAAAAACTACCGGAGCTTAAAGAGAAAGTTGAAAGAAGTCTATATGAATATAGCAATGACCACTATTATATAGACTATAGCTATCTTTCAGATAACATTAAAAAGTTTCTTAAGAACAGTCAAAAGAACATATTGAAGTTGAAGGAAATTCTTAAGGAACAAAAAGAGAGTAATAATACTCAATTATATTAAAAGGAAGAAGATATCACAAGACTAAAGAATGAAAAAGAAGATAATAAGGTAGATGATGATATTAGCAAAAGTTTTGAAATTATTGTCCATCTCAAGACCCAAATTGAAGAAGCCAAAAGGGTAGAGGAACTATTGAGGAATCAAATAAATGAAAAGGAAGAGTCATGTCATAAGTTAGAAGCTGAAGTTGTTGATCTTAGAAAGAAAGTAGAAAATTCAAACAAATTCTTGAATAGCTCACAAATCGTGAATGAGATATTGGAAAGTCAAATATCACCAAATGATCAATCGGGTCTTGGATACAAGGGAGAAGCTACACATGTTGAAGAAATCACCTCAAAGAAGCATGAGGTAAGTCCCTCACTCTCAAAGGATGAATATAATGTTGCAAGTCAACCATATACACAAGGGAAGGGAAGTTTCAAAAGAACAAAGAAAGGAAGACATCAAGAAGCCATCCTTACACCTCAAAAGGGATGGACACCAAAGAAAAGGTATGAAAGTGTTTTTCATGGTCAATGTTATTCATGTAATGAATATGGTCACAAAGCTTTGGAATGCATATCTTATGCAAGGACAAATAATGAAATATTTCATAACACCATAAGGTGTTGGAGATGTGATCAAGTAGGACACATTGTTGTTCACTGTCACAACATTACATGCTACAGTTGTAGTGGATTTGACCACAAATACCAAGATTTCTGGAACACAAGAAGAAGGTCCATGATAAGGACTTCATATAGCATGAATAGAATAAGAAATGAAGTAAGGAAGGGAGACATCTTTGTAAGATGGAAGCTCAGAGCTCAATTTTTGAGAAGCAGGGACACCTTCAGAAGTGGGTAAAGAAGACTAAACAACCAGAGCATAATGGAAGCCTTAAGGGAAGCTCAAGTGTGTCATCTACTAAAGCATACATGGGTGACAATGGTAAAAGTCACATACATACATAGAGTGACTTTGAATAGGTCACGTACATACACGATTTTTCTGTGTAGTAGGCCGCGTATATGTGGTAAAGCCTAGGGAACAGGGCTATGCACATGGGTTGCAGTTTGATGTGATTGTATAACTCTGTGGTGTAGGGTCTGACATAGTTTGTTGTAGGTTATGACATTGTTTGTTGTAGGTTTTCATGATTACATAGTTGATTATGTAAAGTGATTATATAAAATGAAAGGCTATCTTGGATGCATGGCACTAACCCATGAGTATGGATTGAGGAATTTTTTTGTTGAAGAACAATGATGGTTATGACAATGAAGTTATGGTACCTTGGTTGTGTGATATATCTTGATGATGTTAGCTAGAGATGTCATTGATCTATTGAATAACACTACTAGTACATGTATTGTTGGATTCTTAGTATTTGTTGTAGTGAATGGAGGATTAAGGCTGATCTATTGGGGTACATGGCTGGTGCATATTTGAGTTTCATTGATATAGCATGTTTTGATGCATGCATTTGGCATATGGTTGGACTACATATTGGGATATGTAGTTGGTGAGTTGATGAGGTGATCATGTGTACATCATTGATGAGTCATAGCGTGTTCTATAGTTGATGCATGATTGGTACACTTCTAGTACATTGGTAGTGGCACCTACTAGTAGTTTGATTGGCACATGTTTTGTGGATTTGGCATACATGTATGAGGATTCATCTTGTTGTGGTATTGGTGCATGGTTGATGTAATTTCTTGTTAAAAGTGGTGATACATGTTGATGTACATGTTTGGCACACTCATAGATGGTCTCATATCATTAGCTTAAAACCATGTTAAATTTAGCTTAGGTTTTTGTATTCTATTTCATGGTAAAACTTTTGCATTTTTAACAGCACGATAGCTTTATTTCTTCAAGCATTCGGTAAGGTTTCAGTTAAATCTAGCTCAGGTTTTACACCTGGGAAGAAGAATTGGCATTTCCCTCTATAGATGAGTGAATGAGTTCGTGTGACCATTTTTTGCATTTAAGGGCAATGACAATGAATTATTCATCACTTGAGCTTGCTAAATATAGATAATCAACAGCTGGAAGGGATCTTGTGATAAGGTATTTTGCTAAAATGTCAAATTTCCTTCTAGATTTGCTTAGGGTTTTGCATTTCATTCTTCTGTGACATTTAGTTGGAGTTTTTCTCAATAAGCAATTCTTTACCTCATAAGATTTCTCAATAGATATTTTATTAGTTGCTGGTTGGCTTCATTTCCATTAAATTTAGCTTAGGTTTTTGCATTCCGTATTGCACTAGGAAAATGTACTGACTTTTTCTCCCAAGGATAGATTCTTCGCCCCTTAATGTAGCACCACTTTTCACTCACTACTGTGTAGGTGTTACTACGTGGAATAACAACATTCTCACTCACAACTAATCACATGCATTCAAAACAAGTTAAACACATTCAACACAGAGTAATAATACAATTTACTGCCATAATCAACAATCAATACTATTTAACATCAATTCATATAAACAGCAGAATACATGATGATTATAATACACAGAAATACAAAAACATAATTAAATAATCATCTGGTACTTATCTTTGAACAGTGGTAGATTCCACCAACCAAGTGCAGGCCTTCCATGAACCTCCCAACCTTAGACCGCACTGCTTATCAACTTAACATTGGGTCACCCCCGAGATGGGACTAAGCTCCACCCCAAGACAAGGAATCCTAGGTTAGGCTAAGGTTACAGGGAAACAGAACACAGTCACAAGGATGGGATTCTCTCCCAGGAACCTCTCACGCTCACTGCCCACAGACCCTCATTCCCCACATGCATGTTCCACCCCAGGAGTATACACCTTCTCTATCACCTGGACAGTCCTTCGATTGCTAACCTCCCTTTCCTTAGGTTACAACAATAAGTTGGACCGGAAGTCTTCGGGCTCTGTGGTAGCTACAAGGTTCCTTCCAGGAGTTCTCTCATTCCTCTGTACAGTCTCTCTCTTGGAGAGAGTGTTGCTCCACTGGCCAACAAGCCACATGCAGTCCAGCACTGTGTGGCCACAACAATCAACAGGGAAAATTGACGTGGCTTTCCTACAGGCTCAACAATGGCCGAATGGCTCACGGTCACGACTTTGGGATAGAGAACCCATGCACAAGCTTGATCTCAGATAGAGGATATACACGGATTCTCCAGACGAACACAGGTTTTTCAGTTCAGAATATGTACGAGGTTTTTCTACAGAGGTTGGATCCGTCGTACCACTCAGATCCATATGAACTTAGGCCGCCGGGTAGTATGGAGGAGAACCCCCATCACGTCTCATCTTCACCATTTTATTTGCATGGGTCAAGGTTGACACTTGTCACCTTGGAAACTGCATGCGTTTACCCAGCACGCATCACCTTCCTCATGGTTAGGAACTTAGTATAAAACATGAAATGCTCATGACTTTTTGGAATAGTATTAAATTATTATTCCCAAGGATGAAGCCCCCTAGGCTTAACACTTAGCTCCCTTTTCCCACCTTCCAGCCCCTAATCCCTTTCCTTCTTTGTGGAAGCTCAGTCCCCCTTCACTCATTCATCATGGTCGGTCTACACCTGGTGGTGTTTACAAATTTTTATTAATTTGTTCTGCGTGATTACATATACAACATCATGCTCCTGTCCTTCAACACTTAGGCTCCCAACATAAGCCACCAGCATATACAAACATAAGCCACCAACTTATAAAAACTTAGCTCACTAGCCTATAAAACATAATTACAATTCCTTTCAGAACATGATTTACAACAGGGCTTGGCCTTGGGGACACTACAATCCCCCTCCCCTTATTTTTGCACTATCCTCAGTGCAACTTACACTGTCTCTGCAAGCCTTTCAAAATTTTCAAAAAGATGCGGGTACTCTGCCCACATAGCATTTGCATGCTCCCATGTCACGTCCTCGGGACCGTACCAGGTTCATTGGACCTTTACAATCTCTATAGCTTGATTCCGGAGTTGTTTTCTTTTCCTGTCCAATATGTGCACAGGATGCACTTGCAGGACACCTTCTGGTTCCACCTGAATCACATTCCAATCGATAACATGATTAGCATCAGGTGCATATTTCTTAAGCAATGAAACATGAAACACATTATGTATAGTCATAGATGCAGGTAATGCAAGCATGTATGCAACTGGACCAATCCTTTCCAGGATCTCAAATGGCCCACAAAATCTTGCTGCCAATTTGGCGCAACTTCCCAACTTCAGGGAACTCTTGTTAGTCCTCACTTTCAGGAAAACATGGTCACCCACTTTGAATTTTCTATGGGTTTTGTTACTGTCAGCGTAACTTTTCTGCCTATCTTGGGCAACTTTTAGATTCCGTTTAATTTTTTTCATTTGATCTTCCATCGCTTTGAGCAGCTCAGGCCCAATCATTGCTCTGTCAGCTGGATTATCCCAGCTTACTGGTGTGTTGCGCTTTCTTCCACAAAGTGCTTCGAATGGGCTCATCTTCAACAATGTATGATACCCATTATTGTAGGTGAATTCTACTAAATGCAGGTAATCTTCCCACCTTGATGGTTTATCCATCACATACATTCTCAGTATGTCTTTTATTACTCTGTTCACCCTTTTTGTTTGACCATCAGACTCAGGATGATACATTGTACTAAAGTTCAGATTCATTTGAATCCCTTGAATAGTCCTTTCCAGAAATTCGAGGTGAATTTCGTGTCCCTATCAGACACAATTGTCTTAGGAATTCCGTGCAAGCGTGCAACTTATTTTGAAAAGATATCATCAACATCAGTTGCCCTGTGGGTGGTTTTCAGTGGAATAAAATGGGCAGCTTTAGTAAGCTTGTCCACCACCACCATGATTGAATCATGTTGCTTGCTTGTTCTAGGTAGCCCGGTGATAAAATCCATTGTTACCACATCCCATTTCCATTCAGGAATGGGTAAAGGCTGCAGCAACCCTGTTGGGTGCCTATGCTCAGCCTTAACCTTCTAGCACTCCATACATCTAGCGATGTATTCAACGATTTCCTTCTTCAGACCCGGACAAAAGTAATGGCTTTTGACTGCTGCCATAGTTTTCTGGTATCCGGGATGTCCAACATAAGCCACATTATGCATTTCTTTCAGAATTGCTAGCTTCAAATCTTGGACATTGGGTACATACACTCTGTTTTTATACAGAAGTAAGACATCAGTTCTCAAGTTGTAACTTTCCTTGGTCTGTGGTATCTCATGCTATTGTAGCTTTGCTACTAAACCTCTGTACTGCAAATCAACATTTACAGCTTCCAAAATTATGTCTTTAATCTTAGTCCTGTACATGCTAATGGATGTAGCATGTAATTTTTGCACTTTTCTACTGAGTGCATCAGCCACTTTCTTTCCCTTTGATATTCTTGATATCAAAGTCATATTCGCACAGAAACTCCAGCCATCTGATTTGCCTGACATTTAAAGTCGGCTGATCAAATAAATACTTCAGACCGTTATGGTCCATTCTCAACTCAAATCTTTTTCCCATGAGGTAATGTCTCCATTTCCTCAAGGCATGGACGATTGCGTCCAGCTCTAAATTGTGAGTGGAATAATTCCTCTCATGCTCCTTCAACTTTCGGGACTCGTAACAAACTACAAATCCCTCTAGGATCAGAACTCCTCCCAGTCCCTCCTTACACACATCAATGCACACTACATAATCCTTATTTGGATCTGCAATCTTCAGGATTGGAGCACTAGTTAGTAGTTGCTTCAATCGCTGGAAGTTGCTCTCACATTCTTCAGTCCACTGGAACTTTTTCTCCTTCCTTTGCAAGGAAGTGATAGAATGATCTATCCTTGAGAATCCAGCTATAAACCTTCTATAGTAGCCTACCAGACCCATAAAATATCTAACTTCCACCACATTTCTTGGCGCTGACCATTCTCGAATGGCCTCAACCTTTTTAGGATCCACAGTGATCCCTTCCTTTGATATAATGTGCCCCAAGTAATGAATTTGTCTTTGATAAAATGAGCACTTGCTCAGTTTTGTGTACATCTGGTGTTCTCTCAACACCTGTAGCACCATTCTCAGGTGTTGTTCATGTTATTCCTATATCTTGGAATACACCAAGATATCGTCCAGGAAGACTATGACAAACTTGTCCAAATAATCTCTGAACACTCCATTCATTAAGCACATGAAAACAGTAGGCGCGTTGTATAGCCCAAACAACACCACCGTGAACTCATAATGACCATACCTTGTTCTAAAGGTGGTCTTGCTGATGTCCTCATCATTTATTCTCATTTGGTGGTATCCTGATCGGAGGTCTATTTTTGAAAATATTTTCACATCCTTCAACTGATCAAAAAGATCATCGATCCTTGGCAGAGGATACTTGTTCTTGACAATTACCTTATTCAACTATCGAAAATCAATGCACAACCTCAACGTCCCATCCTTCTTCTTCATGAATAGGACTGGGGCACCCCACAGTGACACGCTAGGGAAAATGTATCCCTTCTTTAGTATCTCTTTGAGTTGCAATTGCAACTCTTTCAGTTCTAGCGTACTCATTCTATAAGGAGCCTTCGAAACTAGAGTTGCTCCAGGCATCAAATTTATAGAAAAATCGTTGTCCCTCTTCGAAGGTAGTCCAGGTACCTCCTGAAATACATCCTTGAACTCTTTGAGTACCTCATGGTCTTCTAGATTTGAGACTACATCTTGGGATGCTTCTTCCACCCTAGATGCAAATAATTGACAGCCTTTCCGGTAACATTTCTTCAGCTACATGGCTGAGATTTCCCTAATAGCCACGGTTCTAGGAATTCCTTGGAATGTTACCTGATTTCCCTCTTCGTTCAGGCATGTAAACCTCTTGTTATGGCAGTCCAGAAGGGCATGGTGTTGGTCCAACCAGTCCATCCCAATTAAGCAATTGTATGAGCCTAAAGTTAGAATGTTCAATTCAGCCTTAGTCCTCATTCCTTTCATGTCTATTGAACATGACTTAACCAATTTAGTGACCTTCCTTTTGGTTCCTGTGGCCAACTTCACTAGCCAAGAATTTTCATGTTTGGTTCTTGTTAAATGCAAACTTTCCACCACTCTAGGATCTATATAACTATGGCTAGCCCCTGAATCAATTAAAATAACAAGTGGTTGATTGTTGATTGTACCTTCCACTTCAATCATGTGTGATTGAAATTATACTTGTTTGTTGTCCAGGGATGCATATATCCTCGGCATTCTACTGCCCATATCCTCCATTGTTTCAGCTTGCTGAACAATATGGAAAGTTCTTGCTTTATCCTTTTTGTGGGGGCAGTCTCTGTACCTATGATTCCATTTACAGCCCCAACATTCCATAGGTGGCAGTCTTGGCATCTGCTCACTCCCTTCAACTTTCCTGAGCTCTCTAAAAGATGACTGTCCCCAAGGATTGTTCCTGAAAAAGGGAGGCATGTTTCCCTTCTGCCTATGTTCTTTCTTAAACCTCTTCTGGTCATCCCAAGCCTTTTGAAAGGTAGGCTTTTCTCTTTACTATTTGTATAAGCATTTCTCCCTTCTTATGGTTTCTTTCATGGTCTTAGGATCATCATATTGAATCTTGTCACCAATGGAAGGTGGCAGTCCACTCAGATGCCTCTGAATTTTGACAGCCTCGTCTTTGATGAATGGAACATACTTCAGTAGTTCTAGAAAACTTCGTTCATACTCATCAATGGTCATGATGTCCAACTTGAGTTCAAAGAACTCCTTCATCTTTCTATCATAGTATCTTTTGGTCCGGTATTTCTTCTCGAAATACCTCTAAAAATCCTTCCACGTGACCTCTTTCTCTCTGATGTGTTGCACCTGCACCAACTGATCCCACCACATGGATGCTTTTCCTTTCAGCTGGTACATTACAATTCTTCCCTCTGTATGGGAAGAATAATTATGTAGTTGGAAGTATTTCTTCATACCCAACAACCATGTTTCGGCATCTTCTTCCTTCTTATGTTCACCATCGAATGTAGGCAGTTTAATCTTGTTGATTTCCCCTTTCAATTCATCCCTTCCAGATTTTCAGTGTTTTCTAGTAGGGGATGGGCTTGAACTATTGTGTGTCTCCTTGCCAGAATGCTTCGGGGAGAGATGGTAATGTCTGCTACCACTCCTCGATCTTCTTCTGCTCTCAGGGGTTCTGACACTTCTTGATCTGCTTGTGTCACTCTCTTTTTCCAATTTCTTTTCTATTCTTTCCAGGCTCTTCAACATTTTTAAGTTGAATTCACCCTGTCGATCCCTGATTTTCATGAGCTTTCGACTATCATCTCGGTGAGCCTGGGCATCTTTCTGCAATTTTTCAATGATTTTCATCATGCGTCCCTCTTTATCTATCTTTTTTTTCTCCAATAGAGTTTGTTCCTTCGACTCCCAAGTTGACATACTTTTCTTCTCTTTCATCTTCTATTTCGGAGGAAACCTGCACCTCTTCCAATTCCATACTTGGCGTTAGTTTTCGGCTATCCTGGCAGTCGTTGAACTCTACACACATAGCGTGCAATCAACTAAAGTTTGTCAAGCCCTTAAAACTTCAAGAAAACTTACAACATTCATAAGCCAACGTGAACAAGAAAAATGTTTTGACTTCACAAAGTTTTCTGAGCTCTATCTGGCTCTGTAAATTCTGGGACTTTGGAACTTCGGAATCTCAGTCCACGAAGATCCAACAATTAAATATTCGTAACCAAAGTAACCCTTTCGCAACTCGCTATCTCACGAGTTCATGAGTCAAAGACCCTCGACTCATTTCCTCCAAACACCGATACCCGAGATGCGATACAGGTATGGCTCCCTCCTTGCTAGCACCTGCTACACATGATCGTAGGCTAGGGCTAAGTGCTAGCACTTCTT
>ML796648.1:383597-400306 GCA_009831015.1 Picea engelmannii
CCTCTAAGTGTAGTTGGTGTGTCTGAAAATTAGTATCAGAGTGGGAATTCACTATAAGCCTTAACAAGCTTAAAGGAGATCTATGGAAACACAAATGGATGATGAAGTTCCAATCCTTGATGAGGAAAACTATTCTACTTGGAGAATATAAATGAGAGTTCATTTGAAAGAGATGGGAGAGGGTATTTGGAAGGAAGCCATTGGTGGATCAGTTTCATTGAATAACAAGTCAAATTTTTCAGCTCAAAGGGAAGGACAGAAGAATGATGCATTAGCTCTCAAGACAATTCTTAGTGGACTCTTAAGTCCTATCAAAGAGAGCATGGGACAATGCACTTCCACCAAGGATCTATGGCTAAAGATAGAGGAGACATACCAAAGAAAGAAGGAAGATATTGAAGACAACTCCATCAAGACAAGTGAAGGTAAAGAATCTCCAAAAACTCTTGATTGAATTATTTCTAAATGTGATGATGTTGGCAAAAAGGAAGATCTTGAAGACAATTCAAATGAAGGAAAATAATCATGTGATGATGTTGGCAAAGAGGAAGATCTTGAAGACATTTCAAATGAAGGTAAATAATCTCCACAAACTCTTGATTACAATAATTCAAAATGTGATGATGTTGAATTTTTCTCTACAAGTGAAGAAGAAAATCTAGAAGTAGTTTGGATAGAATTAATTGATTATTATCCCATGGAAGAAGTAGAATAAAAACTACCGAATCTTAAAGAGAAAGTTGAAAGAAGTCTATATGAATATAGCAATGACCACTATTATATAGACTATAGCTATCTTTCAGATAACATTAAAAAGTTTCTTAAGAACAGTCAAAAGAACATATTGAAGTTGAAGGAAATGCTTAAGGAACAAAAAGAGAGTAATAATACTCAATTATATTAAAAGGAAGAAGATATCACAAGACTAAAGAATGAAAAAGAAGATAATAAGGTAGATGATGATATTAGCAAAAGTTTTGAAATTATTGTCCATCTTAAGACCCAAATTGAAGAAGCCAAAAGGGTAGAGGAACTATTGAGGAATCAAATAAATGAAAAGGAAGAGTCATGTCATAAGTTAGAAGCTGAAGTTGTTGATCTTAGAAAGAAAGTAGAAAATTCAAACAAATTCTTGAATAGCTCACAAATCGTGAATGAGATATTGGAAAGTCAAATATCACCAAATGATCAATCGGGTCTTGGATACAAGGGAGAAGCTACACATGTTGAAGAAATCACCTCAAAGAAGCATGAGGTAAGTCCCTCACTCTCAAAGGATGAATATAATGTTGCAAGTCAACCATATACACAAGGGAAGGGAAGTTTCAAAAGAACAAAGAAAGGAAGACATCAAGAAGCCATCCTTACACCTCAAAAGGGATGGACACCAAAGAAAAGGTATGAAAGTGTTTTTCATGGTCAATGTTATTCATGTAATGAATATGGTCACAAAGCTTTGGAATGCATATCTTATGCAAGGACAAATAATGAAATATTTCATAACACCATAAGGTGTTGGAGATGTGATCAAGTAGGACACATTGTTGTTCACTGTCACAACATTACATGCTACAGTTGTAGTGGATTTGACCACAAATACCAAGATTTCTGGAACACAAGAAGAAGGTCCATGATAAGGACTTCATATAGCATGAATAGAATAAGAAATGAAGTAAGGAAGGGAGACATCTTTGTAAGATGGAAGCTCAGAGCTCAATTTTTGAGAAGCAGGGACACCTTCAGAAGTGGGTAAAGAAGACTAAACAACCAGAGCATAATGGAAGCCTTAAGGGAAGCTCAAGTGTGTCATCTACTAAAGCATACATGGGTGACAATGGTAAAAGTCACATACATACATAGAGTGACTTTGAATAGGTCACGTACATACACGATTTTTCTGTGTAGTAGGCCGCGTATATGTGGTAAAGCCTAGGGAACAGGGCTATGCACATGGGTTGCAGTTTGATGTGATTGTATAACTCTGTGGTGTAGGGTCTGACATAGTTTGTTGTAGGTTATGACATTGTTTGTTGTAGGTTTTCATGATTACATAGTTGATTATGTAAAGTGATTATATAAAATGAAAGGCTATCTTGGATGCATGGCACTAACCCATGAGTATGGATTGAGGAATTTTTTTGTTGAAGAACAATGATGGTTATGACAATGAAGTTATGGTACCTTGGTTGTGTGATATATCTTGATGATGTTAGCTAGAGATGTCATTGATCTATTGAATAACACTACTAGTACATGTATTGTTGGATTCTTAGTATTTGTTGTAGTGAATGGAGGATTAAGGCTGATCTATTGGGGTACATGGCTGGTGCATATTTGAGTTTCATTGATATAGCATGTTTTGATGCATGCATTTGGCATATGGTTGGACTACATATTGGGATATGTAGTTGGTGAGTTGATGAGGTGATCATGTGTACATCATTGATGAGTCATAGCGTGTTCTATAGTTGATGCATGATTGGTACACTTCTAGTACATTGGTAGTGGCACCTACTAGTAGTTTGATTGGCACATGTTTTGTGGATTTGGCATACATGTATGAGGATTCATCTTGTTGTGGTATTGGTGCATGGTTGATGTAATTTCTTGTTAAAAGTGGTGATACATGTTGATGTACATGTTTGGCACACTCATAGATGGTCTCATATCATTAGCTTAAAACCATGTTAAATTTAGCTTAGGTTTTTGTATTCTATTTCATGGTAAAACTTTTGCATTTTTAACAGCACGATAGCTTTATTTCTTCAAGCATTCGGTAAGGTTTCAGTTAAATCTAGCTCAGGTTTTACACCTGGGAAGAAGAATTGGCATTTCCCTCTATAGATGAGTGAATGAGTTCGTGTGACCATTTTTTGCATTTAAGGGCAATGACAATGAATTATTCATCACTTGAGCTTGCTAAATATAGATAATCAACAGCTGGAAGGGATCTTGTGATAAGGTATTTTGCTAAAATGTCAAATTTCCTTCTAGATTTGCTTAGGGTTTTGCATTTCATTCTTCTGTGACATTTAGTTGGAGTTTTTCTCAATAAGCAATTCTTTACCTCATAAGATTTCTCAATAGATATTTTATTAGTTGCTGGTTGGCTTCATTTCCATTAAATTTAGCTTAGGTTTTTGCATTCCGTATTGCACTAGGAAAATGTACTGACTTTTTCTCCCAAGGATAGATTCTTCGCCCCTTAATGTAGCACCACTTTTCACTCACTACTGTGTAGGTGTTACTACGTGGAATAACAACATTCTCACTCACAACTAATCACATGCATTCAAAACAAGTTAAACACATTCAACACAGAGTAATAATACAATTTACTGCCATAATCAACAATCAATACTATTTAACATCAATTCATATAAACAGCAGAATACATGATGATTATAATACACAGAAATACAAAAACATAATTAAATAATCATCTGGTACTTATCTTTGAACAGTGGTAGATTCCACCAACCAAGTGCAGGCCTTCCATGAACCTCCCAACCTTAGACCGCACTGCTTATCAACTTAACATTGGGTCACCCCCGAGATGGGACTAAGCTCCACCCCAAGACAAGGAATCCTAGGTTAGGCTAAGGTTACAGGGAAACAGAACACAGTCACAAGGATGGGATTCTCTCCCAGGAACCTCTCACGCTCACTGCCCACAGACCCTCATTCCCCACATGCATGTTCCACCCCAGGAGTATACACCTTCTCTATCACCTGGACAGTCCTTCGATTGCTAACCTCCCTTTCCTTAGGTTACAACAATAAGTTGGACCGGAAGTCTTCGGGCTCTGTGGTAGCTACAAGGTTCCTTCCAGGAGTTCTCTCATTCCTCTGTACAGTCTCTCTCTTGGAGAGAGTGTTGCTCCACTGGCCAACAAGCCACATGCAGTCCAGCACTGTGTGGCCACAACAATCAACAGGGAAAATTGACGTGGCTTTCCTACAGGCTCAACAATGGCCGAATGGCTCACGGTCACGACTTTGGGATAGAGAACCCATGCACAAGCTTGATCTCAGATAGAGGATATACACGGATTCTCCAGACGAACACAGGTTTTTCAGTTCAGAATATGTACGAGGTTTTTCTACAGAGGTTGGATCCGTCGTACCACTCAGATCCATATGAACTTAGGCCGCCGGGTAGTATGGAGGAGAACCCCCATCACGTCTCATCTTCACCATTTTATTTGCATGGGTCAAGGTTGACACTTGTCACCTTGGAAACTGCATGCGTTTACCCAGCACGCATCACCTTCCTCATGGTTAGGAACTTAGTATAAAACATGAAATGCTCATGACTTTTTGGAATAGTATTAAATTATTATTCCCAAGGATGAAGCCCCCTAGGCTTAACACTTAGCTCCCTTTTCCCACCTTCCAGCCCCTAATCCCTTTCCTTCTTTGTGGAAGCTCAGTCCCCCTTCACTCATTCATCATGGTCGGTCTACACCTGGTGGTGTTTACAAATTTTTATTAATTTGTTCTGCGTGATTACATATACAACATCATGCTCCTGTCCTTCAACACTTAGGCTCCCAACATAAGCCACCAGCATATACAAACATAAGCCACCAACTTATAAAAACTTAGCTCACTAGCCTATAAAACATAATTACAATTCCTTTCAGAACATGATTTACAACAGGGCTTGGCCTTGGGGACACTACAATCCCCCTCCCCTTATTTTTGCACTATCCTCAGTGCAACTTACACTGTCTTTACAAGCCTTTCAAAATTTTCAAAAAGATGCGGGTACTCTGCCCACATAGCATTTGCATGCTCCCATGTCATGTCCTCGGGACCGTACCGGGTTCATTGGACCTTTACAAGCTCTATAGCTCGATTCCGGAGTTGTTTTCTTTTCTTGTCCAATATGTGCACAGGATGCACTTGCGAGACACCTTCTGGTTCCACCTGAATCACATTCCAATCGATAACATGATTAGCATCAGGTGCATATTTCTTAAGCAATGAAACATGAAACACATTATGTATAGTCATTGATGCAGGTAATGCAAGCATGTATGCAACTGGACCAATCCTTTCCAGGATCTCAAATGGCCCACAAAATCTTGTTGCCAATTTGGCGCAACTTCCCAACTTCAGGGAACTCTTATTAGTCCTCACTTTCAGGAAAACATGGTCACCCACTTTGAATTCTCTATGGGTTTTGTTACTGTCAGCGTAACTTTTCTGCCTATCTTGGGCGACTTTTAGATTCCGTTTAATTTTTTTCATTTGATCTTCCATCTCTTTGAGCAGCTCAGGCCCAATCACTGCTCTGTCAGCTGGATTATCCCAGCTTACTGGTGTGTTGCGCTTTCTTCCACAAAGTGCTTCAAATGGGTTCATCTTCAAAAATGTATGATACCCATTATTGTAGGTGAATTATACTAAATGCAGGTAATCTTCCCACCTTGATGGTTTATCCATCACATACATTCTCAGTATGTCTTTTATTACTCTGTTCACCCTTTTTGTCTGACCATCAGACTCAGGATGATACATTGTACTAAAGTTCAGATTCGTTTTGAATCCCTTGAATAGTCCTTTCCAGAAATTCGAGGTGAATTTCGTGTCCCTATCAGACACAATTGTCTTAGGAATTCCGTGCAAGCGTGCAACTTCTTTTGAAAAGATATCAGTAACATCAGTTGCCCTGTGGGTGGTTTTCAGTGGAATAAAATGGGCAACTTTAGTAAGCTTGTCCACCACCACCATGATTGAATCATGTTGCTTGCTTGTTCTAGGTAGCCCGGTGATAAAATCCATTGTTACCACATCCCATTTCCATTCAGGAATGGGTAAAGGATGCAGCAACCCTGTTGGGTGCCTATGCTCAGCCTTAACCTTCTATCACTCCATACATCTATCGATGTATTCAGCGATTTCCTTCTTCAGACCCGACCAAAAGTAATGGCTTTTGACTGTTGCCATAGTTTTCTGGTATCCGGGATGTCCAACATAAGCCACATTATGCATTTCTTTCATAATTGCTAGCTTCAAATCTTGGACATTGGGTACATACACTCTGTTTTTATACAGAAGTAAGACATCAGTTCTGAAGTTGTAACTTTCCTTGGTCTGTGGTCTCTCATGCTATTGTAGCTTTGCTACTAAACCTCTGTACTGCAAATCAACATTTACAGCTTCCAAAATTATGTCTTTAATCTTAGTCCTGTACATGCTAATGGATGTAGCATGTAATTTTTTCACTTTTCTACTGAGTGCATCAGCCACCTTATTTTCTTTCCCTTTGATATTCTTGATATCAAAGTCATATTCGCACAGAAATTCCAGCCATATGATTTGCCTGACATTTAAAGTCAGCTGATGAAATAAATACTTCAGACTGTTATGGTCCATTCTCAACTCAAATCTTTTTCCCATGAGGTAATGTCTCCATTTCCTCAAGTCATGGATGATTTCGTCCAGCTCTAAATCATGAGTGGCATAATTCCTCTCATGCTCCTTCAACTTTCGGGACTCGTAACAAACTACAAATCCCTCTAGGCTGAGAACTCCTCCCAGTCCCTCCTTACACACATCAATGCACACTACATAATCCTTATTTGTATCTACAATCTTCAGGATTGGAGCACTGGTTAGCAGTTGCTTCAATCTCTGGAAGTTGCTCTCACATTCTTCAGTCCACTGGAACTTCTTCTCCTTCCTTTGCAAGGAAGTGATAGAATGATCTATCCTTGAGAATCTGACTATAAACCTTCTATAGTAGCCTGCCAGACCCATAAAATATCTAACTTCCACCACATTTCTTGGCGCTGACCATTCTCGAATGGCCTCAACCTTTTTAGGATCCACAGTGATCCCTTCCTTTGATATAATGTGCCCCAAGTAATGAACTTGTCTTTGATAAAATGAGCACTTGCTCAGTTTTGTGTACATCTGGTGTTCTCTCAACACCTGTAGCACCATTCTCAGGTGTTGTTCATGTTCTTCCTCTGTCTTGGAATACACCAAGATATCGTCCAGGAAGACTATGACAAACTTGTCCAAATAATCTCTGAACACTCCATTCATTAAGCACATGAAAACAGTAGGCACGTTGTATAGCCCAAACAACACCACCGTGAACTCATAATGACCATACCTTGTTCTAAAGGTGGTCTTGCTGATGTCCTCATAATTTATTCTCATTTGGTGATATCCTGATCGGAGGTCTATTTTTGAAAATATTTTCACATCCTTCAACTGATCAAAAAGATCATCGATCCTTGGCAGAGGATACTTGTTCTTGACAATTACCTTATTCAACTATCGAAAATCAATGCACAACCTCAACGTCCCATCCTTCTTCTTCACGAATAGGACTGGGGCACCCCACAGTGACACACTGGGGAAAATGTATCCCTTCTTTAGTATCTCTTTGAGTTGCAATTGCAACTCTTTCAGTTCTAGCGTACTCATTCTATAAGGAGCCTTCGAAACTAGAGTTGCTCCAGGCATAAAATTTATAGAAAAATCGTTGTCCCTCTTCGAAGGTAGTCCAGGTACCTCCTGAAATACATCCTTGAACTCTTTGAGTACCTCATGGTCTTCTAGATTCGAGACTACATATTGGGATGCTTCTTCCACCCGAGCTGCAAATAATTGACAGCCTTTCCGGTAACATTTCTTCAGCTACATGGCTGAGATTTCCCTAATAGCCACGGTTCTAGGAATTCCTTGGAATGTTACCTAATTTCCCTCTTCGTTCAGGCATGCAAACCTCTTGTTATGGCAGTCCAGAAGGGCATGGTGTTGGTCCAACCAGTCCATCCCAATTAAGCAATCGTATGAGCCTAAAGGTAGAATGTTCAATTCAGCCTTAGTCCTCATTCCTTTCATGTCTATTGAACATGACTTAACCAATTTAGTGACCTTCCTTTTGGTTCTTGTGGCCAACTTCACTAGCCAAGACTTTTCATGTTTGGTTCTTGTTAAATGCAAACTTTCCACCACTCTAGGATCTATATAACTATGGCTAGCCCCTGAATCAATTAAAATAACAAGTGGTCAGTTGTTGATCGTACCTTCCACTTCAATCATGTGCGATTGAAATTCTACTTGTTTGCTGTCCAGGGATGCATAGATCCTCGGCATTCTACTGCCCATATCCTCCATTGTTTCAGCTTACTGAAAAATATGGAAAGTTCTTGCTTTATCTTTTTTGTGGGGGCAGTCTCTGTACCTATGATTCCCTTTACAGCCCCAACATTCCATAGGTGGCAGTCTTGGCATCTGCTCACTCCCTTCAACTTTCCTGAGCTCTCTAAAAGATGACTGTCCCCAAGGACTGTTCCTGAAAAAGGGAGGCATTTTCCCTTCTACCTATGTTCTTTCTTAAACCTCTTCTGGTCATCCCAAGCCTTCTGAAAGGTAGGCTTTTCTCTTTACTATTTGTATAAGCATTTCTCCCTTCTTATGGTTTCTTTCATGGTCTTAGGATCATCATATTGAATCTTGTCACCAATGGAAGGTGGCAGTCCACTCAGATGCCTCTGAATTTTGACAGCCTCATCTTTGATGAATGGAACATACTTCAGTAGTTCTAGAAAACTTCGTTCATACTCATCAATGGTCATGTTGTCCAACTTGAGTTCAAAGAACTCCTTCATCTTTCTATCATAGTATCTTTTGGTCAGGTATTTCTTCTCGAAATACCTCTAAAACTCCTTCCACGTGACCTCTTTCTCTCTGATGTGTTGCACCTGCACCAACTGATCCCACCACATGGATGCTTTTCCTTTCAGCTGGTACATTGCAATTCTTCCCTCTATATGGGCAGAATAATTATGTAGTTGGAAGTATTTCTTCATACCCAGCAACCATGTTTCGGCATCTTCTTCCTTCTTATGTTCACCATCGAATGTAGGCGATTTAATCTTGTTGATTTCCCCTTTCAATTCATCCCTTCCATATTTTCAGTGTTTTCTAGTAGGGGATGGGCTTGAACTACTGTGTGTCTCCTTGCCAGAATGCTTCGGGGAGAGATGGTAATGTCTGCTACCACTCCTTGATCTTCTTCTTCTCTCAGGGGTTCTGACACTTCTTGATATGCTTGTGTCACTCTCTTTTTCCAATTTCTTTTCTATTCTTTCCAGGCTCTTCAACATTTTTAAGTTGAATTCACCCTGTCGATCCCTGATTTTCATGAACTTTCGACTATCAGCTCGATGAGCCTGGGCATCTTTCTGCAATTTTTCAATGATTTTCATCATGCGTCCCTCTTTATCTATATTTTTTTTTTCCAATAGAGTTTGTTCCTTCGACTCCCAAGTTGACATCCTTTCCTTCTCTTTCATCTTCTATTTCAGAGGCAACCTGCACCTCTTCCAATTCCATACTTGGCATCAGTTTTCGGCTATCCTGACAGTCGTTGAACTCTGCACACATAGCGTGCAGTCAACTAAAGTTTGTCAAGCCCTTAAAACTTCAAGAAAACTTACAACATTCATAAGCCAACGTGAACAAGAAAAACGTTTTGACTTCACAAAGTTTTCTGAGCTCTATCTGGCTCTGTAAATTCCGGGACTTTGGAACTTCGAAATCTCAGTCCACGAAGATCCAACAATTAAATATTCATAACCAAAGTCACCCTTTCGCAACTCGCTATCTCACGAGTTCATGAGTCAAAGACCCTCGACTCATTTCCTCCAAACACCGATACCCGAGATGCGATACAGGTATGGCTCCCTCCTTGCTAGCACCTGCTACACATGATCGTAGGCTAGGGCTAAGTGCTAGCACTTCTTCACCAACTCACGACTTCGTGATTTGGAGTGTTGAGCCTTCGTGCTCCTCCTTTGCGAATTCTGAAATCGCAAATTACTTTATTCTTTGGGCCCACAACATAGTTGTTTCCCTTCACCACAGTGGCATGTGGTACATTCAAGAGGGTCCACATCACCTTTGGTGACGTCTTCAAGTCGCACCACTCTCACCTATTTTCTCGACTCACTGGCATGTGGTACACATTCATGCACCCACATCCATTCCAAGAAAAATCCAACGGTTAGGTCCCCTCTCAGATCTACAGCGTAGATCTTTTCGGCTTTTCGGGGTTTTCGGGCATCAGGAGTTCGTGCACCCCACATCTCGAACTTCCATCTGCCGAAATCCTGAAAAAAATATGGTTTACTCCTCCGCTGAATTGAACGGTAAACTCGCTTCCTACAGTCTACAGTGTAGATCGTTTCAGGATTTCAGGTTCTGGGTTTTTAGAGGTGTTCACCTCCCTCACTTCCCATCTCCCGACTTTGCAAAATATGAAAGGTTTCACGACTAACTTGAGCGTGACTCTACCAGATCTAATGATCGAGCCTTCCTCCCAGATCTACCACGTAGATATCCACAGTTTTTTGGGTTTTCAGGATTTCGCGTATCGCAATTCCCACACTCCTGTGCATTTCAAAAGGGATTTTAATCCCTACGCACATTTTCTAGATCTGATGGTCACGAGGGTTCACCTTCCCTCTCAAACAAATCCTAAGGCTCCAACACTGTTGGTGTGGATCCCTCTCTCCCTGTGGCCATAGACCACACCGGTTGCGGTTTCACACACCGCTATACCTCCTAAGCTTACCAGGGTCCAAAATTGGTCCTCCAGACACAATTTCTCCTCACACCCTCCGTCCAAATACCACTCAACTGGCCCATCTAGGCTCAGTTTAGAAACCTTGGCTCTGATACCAAGTTGTAGCACCACTTTTCACTCACTACTATGTAGGTGTTACTACGCGGAATAACAACATTCTCACTCACAATTAATCACATGTATTCAAAACAAGTTAAACACATTCAACACAGAGTAATCATACAATTTACTACCATAATCAACAATCAATACTATTTAACATCAATTCATATACACAGCAGAATAAATGATGATTATAATACACAGAGATACAGAAACATAATTAAAGCATCATCTGGTACTTATATTTGAACAGTGGTAGATTCCACCAACCAAGTGCAGGCCTTCCACAAACCTCCCAACCTTAGACCGCACTACTCATCATCTTAACAATGGGTCACCCCCGAGCTGGGACTAAGCTCCACCCCAAGACAAGGAATCCTAGGCTAGGCTAAGGTTACAGGGAAACAACACACAGTCACAAGGATAGGATTCTCTCCCAGGAACCTCTCACGCTCATTTCCCACAGACCCTCATTCCCCACATGCATGTTCCACCCCAAGAGTATACACCTTCTCTGTCACCTGGATAGTACTTTGACTGCTAACCTCCCTTGCCTTGGGTTACAGCAATAGGTCGGACCGGAAATATCCAGGCTCTGTGGCAGCTACAAGGTTCCTTTTAGGAGTTCTCTCCTTCCTCTGTACACTCTCTCTCCTAGAGAGAGTGTTGCTCCACTGGCCAACAAGCCACACGTAGTCCAGCACTGCGTGGCCACAACAATCAACAGGGAAAACTGATGCAGCTTTCCTACAGTCTCAACAATGGTCGAATGGCTCACGGTCATGACTTTGGGATAGAGACCCCACGCACAAGCTCAATCTCAGATAGAGGATACACACAGATTCTCCAGACGAACACAGGTTTTTAAGTTCAAAATATGTACGAGGTTTTTCTGTAGAGGTTGTATCTGTCGTACTGCTCAGAGCCATATGCACTCAGGCCATCAGTTGGTATGGAGGACAACCCCCATCACGTCTCATCTTCACCATTTTATTTTCATGGGTTGGGGTTGACACTTTTCGCCCTAGAAACTGCATGTGTTTGCCCAACACGCATCACCTTCCTCATGGTTAGGAACTTAGGATAAAACATGAAATTCTCATGCCTTTTTGGAATAGTATTAAAATATTATTCCCAAGGTTGAAGCCCCCTAGGCTTAACACTTAGCCCCCTTTTCCCACCTTCCAGCCCCTAATCCCTTGCCTTCTCTGTGGAATCTCAGTCCCCCTTCACTCATTCATCGTGGTCGGTCTGCACCTGGTGATGTTTACACATTTTTATTAATTTGTTTTGCGTGATTACATATACAACAACAAGCTCCTAGCCTTCAACACTTAGGCTCCCTGGCCTAACAAACACATAAGCCACCAGTTTATAAAAACTTGTCTCACCATCCTATAAAAAATAATTACAATTCCTTTCAGAACATGATTTACAACAGGGCTCGGCCTTGGGGACACTACACTTAAGCTCTTTAAGGCTTTATTTACTAGTGTTTGATCCATCTGTGACTTACAACATATATACCAAATATTTGTTAAATTTAGGTTAAGTTTTATATGTTTGTTTACCTTTCAATTGTCTGTAATTTGGCTTAGGTAAATTTTATTTTAACTTTATCTTAGGTTTTCCCTTTTTCTTTACCTTTAAATTTATATCAAATTTCGATCAGTTTTTTGCATTTTGCTTCATGTCCAAAATTTCGGTAAAATTTAGCCTAGATCTTTGCTTATATATTAACCTCAAAAATTCTGACCATATTTAGCTTAGTTTTTGCTTTTCACTTTATAGTGTAAATATGGCGTTCAGCTCACGATAACCATATGTGCCATCAGTACATTTAGAGTCATCGGACGCAAAATGATTCCTTGCATTTAAATGCATAGGTAGTGGGTTGGTCCGCTTTCAAGCTTCCGATTTAGGCTTTTTGTCGCATGGTCAGGAACATTTAATACAATTCTAAATGTTATTTAAACGCTGGTGTGTTGATAAAATTTAACAAAAGGAAAACATTATGCTCAATATCAGACTAATACATCGTTGGATTTGAATCATTTCAGATTCAACTATGTATATCCCAGTGTATATAATATTTATTACTTTTCTGTTTTGTTGGGTGCATATTTCTGTGGTAGGAATCCCCATCGTGCTATTGAACATTTGTGTGTATTTAAAAGGTCGAAAGTCTCATCTCTGCAAATCAAAATGGATGAGGTTGATGCAGAGATACCAATTATTGAGTTGACTGGCCTTCTTCAGCCTGTCAGAGATCAGTGGTCTGTCGGAGATCAGAGATTCCACTAGGAATTTTGTGGCGTCGAAACGTGATCGATGAAGGAGGTTAGCACTGTTTACAGAGGGACACATTATGCTGCATAATTTAAGGGCCTATATGTCATTTCTCAGCTTGCCAAAAACAATGAATTAGTTCTTTGAGAATCAAAACATGCTTCTTCAAATATGGTTGTTTGTGTTGTTGTAAACGCCTTTTTTTCCACATCTTTATGATCTTTATGTGTTCATGCCCGGTAATATGGAAAAAATTGGTTCTATATGCCAAACATTATTGGTATGAATATAAATAAATTGCCTAGGTAGTTTCATATGCTGTAAAAATTTTATAGATTCTATTTGATAAATAAATTACCCAGGTTCTACAGACTCTATTTACGAATATTTATATTATTTAGATTATATTTATTCGTATGAATATAAATAAATTGCCTAGGTTCCAGCTTGGGTATCGTGTTTATCTTCAGCTTGGTGACTTCGCTTCAGCCACAATGCCCAGGTGTGATATGCAATCCACCCCCTATTTCAACATTTCATTGTTTTTAGGTGGACTTTCAAGATTTTCTAAAAGCTTGTGAATTATTAAGTTACAAACTTTGTTGTTGGATTTTCAAATTTGATTGCAGGTATACAGGTAGTGCCTAATTTTACAGGACCACCTTTGACATTGACATCAGTGGCGATGGCACCATCACTTGGGGTTTTATTATTACCTAAATCTCCATTAGGTGGAACTTCTTTTCAACTTCTTCTTCTATAATCACGGGAGGATTTGCTCCTCCAAATGGACCAACTGGCAGCAGCTCCCAACTAAATCAGATGGGTTTCCATTGAAATCTTTTTCCTCTTAGGTTTACCGTTTGTAATCCATTTTGGTGATTGGAAATTACTTCACTAAAATGTATGTGGATTTCAAATCATCACTTTTGTGCACAGAATTCAGAGAGGTATGCATAAATTCCAGCATAGAAGTTTTGTATAGCAATTGCCACCTTGAAATGCTAAGCCATTGTGTAAATTTTCAAGCAAGTTCATTACTTATCATGGATACCATATTTTTGTCTAATATTTTTTTCTTGTAAAATTGCATTTTGGTCTGTGTGTACCTCCCAAGCCATAGTCAAAATGTCATTGTCTTATAATAGTTCTTTTACTTATTGGAGTTTACAGAATGGTTCATTATACATTTTGAATAACAAACAACCCTCAATTATTATCTTTTGAAAAAAACTATTCATTACTTTTGCATTCAGTTATATTAAGTTTCATTGTTCAACATGTATTTCCCAACCAACTCGGCAGGGACTGTGTTGCCATGCAACCCTTGTTTTCATTCATTGAAGTTTTGTTAAATTATAATATAAAGGTTAAATTTAGTTTTTTTTTAATATACTTTTAGAATAATTATATGTTTACATAAATTTCAATCGATTTAAGTTTTGTTAAATTATAATATTAAGGTTAGAATAATTATTTATTTTTTACATGGTTGTAGTTTTGTTGCATTATAATATAAAGGTTATTTTGTACATGGTATTTGTGTTAAAAGTAAAAGGGTATTATGAATATAGTTTGAATTTTTTTTACCATAAGATATGAGGTTTTATTAGGTTGTTTTATTAAACACTTATTAGGTTGTTTTATAAAAAAAAAATGTACTTAAAAGGAATCATTTGTACAAAACTTGTTTTTTTGAGATTAAAAGTTATAAGCTTAAATCGGGGAGAGGTAGGAAAGAAATTTTTGAAAACCTACAACTGTTTTGGTGGCTTCTAATGGTGTGGTTGTCATATCGATCAGGTTTCTGAGGTGTCCTCCATACTTAGCTAGGTTTGGTGATGCTCACAAATGGCGTAGTTGCCACTCGAACTGGATTTTCGGGGGTCCTCTTTACTTAGTAAGGGTAGGTTTGTCATTTCTTTCAGAGGTTCTAACTATTTTAATGGTGGTTAAACTTTACTTGGCATTTATTTGGTGGGACCTAGTGTTACTATTTCCATTGGAGCACCATACTTAGTGCACTCCACTTGCCTTAGGCTTTAGTTTTTTTTTCTGGGATTAGACATGAGTTATAATTGCTTGTCTTATCAGTCTGGTGGCCTTACTTGCACTTAATTCTGGCATTAACTGACTCTCTTGGTTAGTGGATTTCCCTGGCATTTAAACCCAAGCTGCCTTCAGTGGAATTCATGTGGCACTTCTTCTCTACGTCCAGTTGCTTCCATGACAGAAGCAGTCATCAACGCACTTATGAGTGCAGTTGACGAGGTAGCCTCGAAACAGGTGGGCCTGTTTAATATTACTAACATGCCTTCATTAATTGTTCAACTACCTTCCCTTGTATCCTCTCCTTTGGTAATGAAGAAATCATCAGAGTCGTATTCCTTCTCCCATGCGAACAGAGTTAATCGTTTGATGTCAGTTGTTGATCATTTTGTATATGCTTGTTCTAGGTTCATTGTTACAAATGATGATCCCAAGCATCTGGGTGGTGGAGAGACTAGCTCGATTGGTCGTAAGTTTATCACTAAGTGACAATTTGTTAAAAATTTGTGGCTGCCTAACCGGGCATGTCAGAAAATGGTGTTGGGGGATGATTTGGGTCTGGAGGAAGTGGTGAACTTGTCCCTAACCACCCTGGTTGGTAGGTTCTCCTATCGCTCACGCTACACCACTCCATTACATACATATATGAAGTCGAATTGGTCACCTTTGTTGGGCTATACGCCAAAATTATTTTTCCTCCCGAGAGGTTGGTTCAGTTTCAGTTTTCACTCAATGGAAAATGCAGTGAAAATCCTTGGTAGGCTTTTGCCTTTTGATGATGGGAGATTGATGCTCAAAAGATGGAGGATCTCCTTCGATCCTGCTCAGGACTATTTTCAATTCAGGCACTTGTTGGTACTACTACCAGGCTTACCGTTAAATTTGTGGAATAAAAAAGCATTAACAACCATTGGAAATGCTTTGGGATGCTTTATTTGTGTTGATAATACTTCTCTGTGTATGTCGGATCGAAATATTGGTAGAATTTTGGTGGAGGTTGATATTCACTCCAATCTATTGGACTCGCTGGACATTCAGTGGTGGGATCAGTTCTTTACACAGAGACTTGATTATTTAGGACTACCATTATGGTGTACCCTCTATCGAAGGACTAGACACCTAAGGAACTCTTGTCAGGGGTATGTGGAGGAGGAAGAGTCGGAGAACTCCCGCTGTTAGCACTCTGTAAATTTCCAAGAGGTTGACATAGAAGAAATCCACAAAATGTAACTTTATCCAACCACTTTTGAAGCTGGGATCTATCCCTTCCAACTTCAGAGAGGGATCTCTCTATATGATTTAGCTATGTTTCAAATTTTAAATATTAGGCTAGGTAAATAAATAGGTCGGTTTTTTGTCGTTATAGTATTTTTCGAGTTGGTTGAGATAGTCTACACATCCATTGGGATATGGGGTCTGTGTCTTGAGTAAAATATGAAATACAAATGAGAAACGCAAAGGGAAAAATTTCACAGGGTGAGATAATATAATCATTGGATTCTTTAGTAGCTTAAATGATGAATAGAAGAAAAGATGAGAAAGATAATTTCAACAAAGAAGCAGTTAAGAATTTCTTTATTGAAAACACTAGAAGATAAAACACTAAAATCTTTCGAGTCAGAAACAGGGTATACGAGATAAATCCTGCAACTTT
>ML796648.1:465108-479196 GCA_009831015.1 Picea engelmannii
TTTATA
Organism: Picea engelmannii; assembly: GCA_009831015.1. NCBI lineage: Eukaryota > Viridiplantae > Streptophyta > Pinopsida > Pinales > Pinaceae > Picea > Picea engelmannii. The sequence goes on from ML796648.1 coordinate 465,115, forward strand.
ACCTCTTATCCACATAACCTTATCTTATAATCTTGATATACCTTTACCTATGTAATGCTTAACCCTTATAACCTTTAATTTCTATATTGTCTATAATAATAACCCCTATATTCCCTAACATTTATGAATATAATCTGTATAACTCATATAACCACTATATATTATATATTATAGTTATTAATGCTCAACATTATAAACTTTAACATTAATAATTTCTAACCATATAAAGCAAACCCCTATCCCATATACCTTATAATTCCTAACCCTTATAACCTTTAATTCCTATAATGTCTATAATAATAACTCTTATATTCTCTAACATTTATGATTATAATCTTTATAACTCGTATAACCACTATATATTATAGTTATTAATACTCAACATTATAAACTTTAACATTAATAATTTCTAACCATATAAAGCAAGCCCCTATCCCATATACCCTATAATTGCTACCTCCATAAATCCCTAAAACTACTATAATGTAACCTATATAATTTTTTAATGCATTTCATCACTCATTCCTATAATATCTAAACCATATAGCCAGTATTATCACTAAGATTTATAACCCCTTATCCACATAACCCTATCTTATAATCCATATATACCTTTACCTATGTAACCCCTAACCCTTATAACCTCTAATTCTTATAAAGTATATAATAATAACCCATGTAATCCCTAACATTTATGAATATAATTTGTATAAACATTAAATCCAACACATAACCCCCAAATTCTATAATTGGTAGCACCTTATCCCATAAATACTAACTATTATAATGCATAACCCTTCACTAATATAACCCATAATCCATATCCATTCATGCATAATCCTCATAACATCATTATAATATAGTCATAACCCTCATAACCTTTATAACTACTATTGCTACTAAACCCAATATCATTTAACCCTCAAACCTTAAATCTCTAATCCTTAATTGTGATGATCATTAACACTTTACCCCTATAACCCCTAACACCTAAAACATATATCACCTAATCTATATAATCAGCTACATTTAACTAAAATGTATCTTATATAATTAGCCTTATAATCCATTTTTCTAAAAATTTAAACCCTAACGTCTATAACCCCGAACCATAATAAAATCGTATACATTTATGCATAACCCTTATAACATCTATATAAAACTTAACCTTTAGAACTATTATTACTATTAAACCCAATATAATTTAACCATAAACATTGTATCCCTAATCCTTAATTGTTACTATCATTAACACCTTACCCCTATAACCCCTAACACCTAAAACCTATAACATCTAAGCTATATAATCACTTACATCTAACTAAAAATTAACCTATAAAATTAACCCTATAATCCATATTTTCTAAAAACTTAAACTCTAATCCCTACAACCCCAACCATAATAAAATCCTTCACAATTATAACTTAATTCACCTTAAAACTTATAAACTTATGAATGTATACTACTATAAATCATAATTCCCTAAACCCTAACTACTAAATAGTATCGCATATAACTAATAATTAAAGCAGCCAACATCAAACCCATCTAACCCCTAATCTATATAAATCTTGAGCCTTAGAATCCCTAGCTCCCCTAGCTCATTTAATATTTGTAACCCTATAACCCTAAATCATTATAGCATTAATTTGTATAGCCCTTAACTCATATAACCTATAATACTTAACCGATATCCTTTACAATTATAATATTTAACAACTAAACATTGTCACCTTAATCAACCCCCATAGAATTTTTATAACCTTTAACCCATAAAATTCCCAACCCTTATAACATTTAATTTATATTCCCTAACCATTATAATGTCTAATATAACAATTAAACATTGTAACCTTAATCAAACCTAGACCATATAACCTTCAACCCTCTAACAATTAATATTTAACTCATATATAATCCAAAATAGATCACCCTTCGAACTCTTAATCCATATAAGTTATAATCCTTATAAAATTTAACATATATAATCCCTAATCCGTGTAACATTGCATTAACCACTATAACTTCTAATCCACAATCGTTACAAACACTTAATCTTAAAACCTATAACTCATCAACCCATATCCTTCACAATTCCTAAACATTATAAAGATTACCATTATTAATCCTTATAGCCCCTACAAACCTTAACATTAAGCTCTATAATTTCTAATCAATGTAGAAATATCCTATATAACCCCTAAAACCTATAACAGTTATCACTCCTAAACATATAATGCATACTCATATAACGATTTACCACTATAACCCTTAACCACTAACCTCAATTACTTATAATGCCTATAACCCCAATACATCATAAACACTATAACACCTATTACTCATAATTTATAGTTCTTATAATCCCAAATTGACCTATACAAACCATAATTCTTATAACCTAACATGTAATTGCTATAACACTTAACGTACAACCCCTGTAATCTCTAATCCATTTAAATTCTAAACTTTTCAATACCTAGTATCTCTAATATGTGTAACCTATATAATCCTAAATCTTTGTAACACCATATTGTATAAACCCTAACCCCTAACACCTATTCCCTTACACCTTTTACCCCTAACAACTAACATTGTTAACCCCTAAGTTTTATAAGATTTAATCATTTATATCCATAGCTCCTAAAAAAACTAATCTTTATAATTCTTACATGCTAACATCCATAACCCTCATTATGCTTTACTCATATGACCACTAACTCATATAACCCTAGTCCATTACTTGTGTAACCCATATAAATCATAACCTATAATAATAATTATATAATCTCTATAATTTTGATCCCTTACAACTAAACTTATTTATTTAAACTTATTATAATCTTTAAAAACCCTTAATATCTATAACAAGCAACTTGTATATCCCTAAAACCCTAACTCTTATAAACCTTATACGTAAGACATATCCACCTATCAACTCAAATAACCAATATAACCCATAAAACATGCAATTCTTAACACCTTATACATGTAACTGATATAAGAATGATCCCCTTATACATGTAACTAATATGAGAATGATCCCCTTATACATAGAGACACTAATCCTTATACCTTAAATAACATTTAAAACGCATAATATTTATGATCATGAACCCCTATAACCCCTAACACATGTAACATTTATTCCTCAACATTTATAATTGTTAATAACTAATCTCTATAACCATTGAGATCCATAACCCTCAAACAAGTCTATATTTTTATAACTTTTAACACATAAACTTTACTCTCTATAATCCCAAACCACTATCCAAAATAATATTTTATCCTAATACCCTATATAAACATTAATATTTATAACTCATAACCTTTATAACCGTCAACCATTATAGAATCTAAACTATATAACCTCTAATATCTAGAATCCATAACCCATATTATCTCAAACCCTTATATCCTCTTATCCCTTTAGTATTAAAAACGTATCCCTCATATCACCCTTAACTCCTAATCCATGTATTTATTTAACAATGTCCTCCAAATTGTAATAAATATCATCATTAACTCATTTATCCCATAATTTTTAACCACTACACCGTATAATCGCTAACGCTTATCAATTAACCTAATAACCTTTATTAACCATCCTTTATAACCCTTATCCCTTTAATCCATAACACAAAAACCCCATAATACCCATTCTTTATAACCTCAAATTCATAAAGCTTGATCCATAAAACCCCTAAATATATAGCTTCTAACCTCTGTAAATTTCAATCCATAATCCTCATAATCCTTTTAAATATTTTAATTTTTAACCATTATAAGTGTTATACCTTAAAATTATACTTGTATAACCATTGATCATTAACTCCTATAATTAATATTAACACTATAACTACTAGCCTTTATAACTTATAACCCCTAAATCCTATCCTCTTCCCTATATAACTCATAACTAATATAACCTTTCACAGTTGATACATATAACATGTCTATCTAATAAAACCTAATGTTTAACATCTATAACATGTAACCCTTGTAACATCTATAACTCTTAACCTTTATAAATAGTTATCCTTAACACATAATAATTTACACCTAAATTTATCCTCTATAATGATTATTAATATAACTCCTACTCCTAATAACTCTAATAATAAACCTTTATAATCCATAATCCTTATAACTCTCTAAGACTTACACCCCTAACTACTTTAACCCTTAACACATATAATGTTAGACCCTATAACATATAACCCCTATATATACTTTAATCATTAAAATCGGACCAATAAACTCTAGCATCTATTCAAAATAACATATAATCTATATAATTTTTAATCCTTAGTATAAATAACCTTTCCCTTATGACCCCTAACTAAAAAATACTTTAATCACTTACCTTGTAACCCATAACCCTATAATCATTCAAACTTAACCACTTTTTTCTATAATATCTATTCAAAATAACCTAAATCTGTAACACATATAACCCCACTACCCATAACCTTTATAAATCATTAAACTTCACACCCTTACCTTTATAAGCCCTAAACAAAATAACGTATATCACGCATAACTCTTAACTCATATAATCACTATATATTATAGTTTTTTTTCCACGGAAAAAAACGTAATTTTATTCATCCAAGGAGACAAAATTACATTATGTAGGTGCATTACAACATTGTTCTTGTAAGTGCATTACATCACTATTCTTCTATACAAAATATAGAGAGTACATGGCTATGGCCACAAAAAAAAAAGTAATATCGCCTACTACAAAAAAACAAAACAATGGTCAAGGCACAATAAGTATCAGTACATATCATCTTATAGACCAAACATTTAACATGTACATCCTCTCAAAAACACAACTATCAAAAAAGTAAAAATACTAAAAAATTGATCTGTCCATTCCCCATAAAAAGCAACCCATTCCTTATAGAAAGCAACTGAAAGAAGGAGCAATGATTGATCATAGTGTGTAGAAGATGATGTCAGTGTTTATGGGAGATCTATGTTTTCTACGAAGGGTCTATGATGAAATTCATATATATCTTCTCCTGTTGATTCTGAAATAATCCATTCTCCATATGGAAGCAGGATCGCAAATTTTGATAAAGAGTATGCTAATTAGTTCCTTTCCATGTAAACATGTTTTAGAGAGACTGAATCAAAAGAGTCCAGGAACCTAATAATATCCTCAACAATAGGCATCAAAAAAATATTACAAAAAAACTAGAATTTCCGGGACCAATTGATAACATTCATTGAATCACCAAAGAGTTGTAGGGATTGAACCCCCTTTTCCCCAGCAACTTGGATCAAGAGTTTTGAAGTCATCAACTTGGCATAGTTGTTGGTACTTGAACCCAGACCCATTTTCATTTTGAAATAATGGTCGGTTGAGAGATATAGAAGAGCTCCCCCGCCACATTGGAGGTTTCCATTTTGTGAGGCCCCATAAAAAAATCCCATGGGATAAAATGATCAATGAGTTTAGGTTGAAGTACACAAATAATAAGAGTGTCTTTCTCTTGAGGAAAGTGAGATAGGATCGAAATCCCTTAAGTAGCCAAAAAATTAGGCATGGTGGACAAATCATGGAATATGGCCTTGTTGTGAGCTAGCCAAACCCCCCAGCACACAATGAGGGGTAAGGATTTTATGGTTTTATGTCTGAGATCCCGGAGCCAAGAACGCCAGGCTAGCTCAACTGAAATTCCATCCCAAACAATCACCCTGTGGAGTAGCTCGGATAATTCGGACCATACATGTTAGGGACCTAACCTCCCTAACCCTTCATGTAGGTAGAATAATATAATTTCATGTAATAAAGGACAATATTAATAAGGCCTAGCAACAAGGAAGAATAAATCAAATCTAAGAAGACCTAATAGGAGCTTCCGCTTCTAGAAGGATCTTCCTCTAGATTGTTCTTTTGGATGGATATATTTAGTATAATTAGGAGTAGAGGGTATGAGAAATATTCTCTTGGATATTATTGTAATAGAGCTCTACTTTGCTAGAGGTTGCCCCCTCGAAGAGGCAAGTGAACATTGCTATCATTAATCAATGTGCTCTTTCTGGTATTATTATGCTATTGTTCTAGTTATATCATTGTTGCTCTGCCATTTCTATGATAAAATATTTCTATTATGCATACTATTTTATATCTGGAATACTACAAGTGGTATCAAAGCACCTTCCTTGGCAGAAAATTGTGGGTTAATTGTTTCAGGGTAGAGACGTATTCCGACGTATTAAAGCTACAAATATTTGTTGTTCAGTGCATAAATATATAGTTGGGGAAGAATACACACAGGAATTACAAGTGGTTTTTAAGCACACATCTATTGGCCACCCTTGTAACCCATGTTGGTACCCCTTCGAGTGGTAGTGCATCAAACAACACCTGTATATGGATCAACCTAGATATCCTGAAGCCCTCCATAGATAATTGTTCAGTCATATGACTTCTATAGTACCACCTAGAACATCACTTGGGAAGATACTCTCTAGTACCTGGGTAGTTGGGTACTACTGCTAAGGGCATTGTCTAGCCTCCTTAGTTGGTGCCCTGAGAGATTGGGCCAAGTAATATTGTTGGACCCCACATGTGTATCAAAGCGATATAGCACAGGGAAAATCCTTGTCTATAGAAACCCTGAATATCCTACCCCTAGGGACGGAAACAAAAACAAAATAGACAATATCTATTGCTGCACAATTGTGCCTTCTACATTCTGGTTACGAAATTACTACACATTTCTTCCTGTTAATAATTTGGGAATTTCATCACTGCAATATTATCCATGCCAGAGTACAACTCCGCAGGAGTAAAATATATATATAAAAAAAAGTATAGTGGTCCCGCCGGCACACTTATTTGGGACCTATCCCACTGGGTTCCTCTCTTCGCCCTGATTCTAGTGATACCTATCATTTTTAACACACTTTTTTTTGTGGACCCAACCCTTCTTTGACACCCTTATTTGACCCCTATCCCATTGGATCCCCCTTTTCACCCTGATCGCAGTGGTACCTATCATTTGACACCCTTCTTCTCAGTGGTCTCACCCACTCCTCCAGACCCCTTGTGTTTCCCCTATACCATTTTCCTGCCCATTTTTCCAAATAGCCACCACATGAGCCCAAGAACTCAATACCTTGATTGCTGACACCCACCAAAAAAAGGAAGACATCAAGAATATCAATGACAACCTTAGCTCAATCAATTCAGCTATTCAGGTCCTCCAAGACCAATTTGCCTACATCAAAGACCTCAAATACCTCAAAGACACCTTTGAACACTTCATGGGCCATTCCCATAACCCTTCCTCTTCTGAAAAACCATCTAATCAAGATGACCATGACTCTTCCCATTACCAAGGTCCTCATACTACCCACTTTTCTCGAGACCTCCTCCCTCCCAAAATTGAGGTGAACAAATTTGATGGATCGGATCCCACAGGCTGGGTCACCCAAATAGAAAAATATTTTTCTTTCCATGGCATTACTGATGATTTATCCAATCTTCGTTCTGGTGTCGTACATATAGATCTGGAATTATGGAAATGGTGGCAATGGAGAAAGAAGGCATGCCAAGGGTATGTTTCTTAGACACAGTTTGTGGCCGAACTTTATGATCGCTTTGACTCTGACACCCACCATTTAGGTTGTTTGACCAAGTTCAAGAAGTCAGGGACAATGGAAGACTTTATTGTCACATCTAAGAACTTGGCTTTCAAAATAGAGGACATGTCAGATGTTTGATTTAGGGAATGCTTTATCAGTGGCCTCAAAGATGAAATTTGTTCCCATGTTCTCATGAAACACCCACAGACTTGGTTGCAAGCTACTCAATAAGCCAAGGAAGCATAACAGATTGTATCCTACTAGATATGCAAACCCTCCTTTCCTCCTTTCCCTAAACCCACCAATTATTCCCTTATTGCAACTCCCCTCAAGATCCAGAAATTAACTAGGGCTAACATGGTTGAATGTCAAATCAAGGGTCTTTGTTATAATTATGATGAAAAATATTTTTCCAAGCACAAGTGTAAGGAACATAAGCTTTGTATGGTTGTGACTAAGGATATTTGTGAATAAGATGTTGTTGTTCCACCTGTGGAGGAACTCCCACCACCATTTGATCTGACCCCACCCTCTGATCCACCAGACGTTGACCCAATGATTTCACTTAATGCCCTCACTGGATTCTCTGCTCCCCGGACTCTCAAATTAATTGGCTACATCAAAAATAGGAAGGTCATCATCCTTGTGGACAGTGGTAGCACCCATAATTTTATTCATCATCGCATTGCCCAAGAATTCAATTGTTACATATGTGTCGTCAATAATTTTCAAATCATGATTTCCAATGTTGGTTCCATGAAATGTGGGGGATGATGTGAGAATGTGTGACTCCAAATTGGTCAGTATCACCTGAAATCACATAGGTTATCTATAGACATGAGTGGTTGTGACATTGTTCTTGGTGTCGAATGGTTATGCACTCTAGGCCCCATTCTCATGGATTTTAAGGACTTAACCATGCAATTCCAATAGGAGGGACAACAATATAAGTTCCAAGGCATCACAACAAGCTCCCTTGATATCATCAGTTCCCATCGCATGGAAAAAATCCTCAAAAAATTTCAATTAGGCATTATATCCCAACTTCACTCCATTCATGTTGTTGAGACACCTTATGTGCATCCCAAACTCCAATCTATCCACTCCCACCACCAAGTTTTTTTTACCACTCCCAAAGAACTTCCCCCTTCCCATGGAGTCCATGATCATTCTATCCCTCACATTATGGGAAGTCTTCCTCCCAATGTTTAGCCTTATCGTCATCCCTTTTCTCAGAAGAATGAAAATGAGAAACAATTTCATGAATTGCTAGAAGCAGGTTCTATCCATCCCAAGGTCTAGTACTAGCCCCTATTCTTCTCGTGTAGTCAGGGTAATAAAAAAACAAGGTACTTGGCGCACGTGTCCAAATTTCTACGCCCTCAACAAACTCACAATCAAAGAAAAATTCCCCATTCATGTCATTGATGACCTCTTGGATGAATTAAGTGGTGCTCGGTACTTCACCAAACTGGATTTACATTCTGGCTACCACCATATCCATATAAAATAAGAAGGCATTCCCAAGACTACATTTCGAACTCATGAGGGTCATTATGAATTCTTGGTAATTCCCTTTAGATTGTATAATGCTCCTTCCACTTTCCAAAGTCTTATGAATCATGTATTTCATCCTTTTATTCATCATTTTGTCTTAGTTTTCTTTGATGATATTCTCATCTATATTAAAACTTGGCCATCCCATCTCTCCCGTGTCAATCAAGTTCTCCATCTACTCTCTAATCACCAACTTTTCCTCAAACAATCTAAATGTTCCTTTGGTGCCTCAGAAGTGGAATACCTAGGTCATATTGTCAGCAAGGATGGTGTCTGAGTGGATCCTAAGAAAATTGAATCTATGCAGGATTGTCTTTTCCTTAAAACTCTTAAGAGCCTGTGTTTTTTTCTGGGTTTAACTGACTATAATAGGAAGTTTGTTCAGAATTATGGAAAAATTGCAACTCCTCTCACTTCTCTTCTTAAAAGGAATGCTTTCACTTAGACTTCAATTGTGGATCATCCCTTCCAAGCCTTGAAAGATGTTATGTGCTCGACCTATGTCCTAGAACTTCCAAAATTAACAAAGACACTTGTATTGGAATTTGATTCTTTCAGAAAATCAATTGGGGTCATCCTCATGCAAGATGGCAGGCCCTTGGCCTTCACTAGCAAATAAATTTCAGAGCAACATTTGGGCCAATCAATTTATGAAAAGGAAATGTTAGCTATGTTGCATGATGTGGATATATGGCATCCTTATTTATTAGGTCAGCGTTTCCAAATCAAAATCGATCATCAGAGTCTTAAGTATTTCCTAGAACAACGAATTTCATCATTGGTGCATCAAAAATGGGTGACCAAGCTATTTGGCTATGATTATGAGATCATTTACAAGAAGGGAAAGGAAAATGTAGTGGTAGATGATCTTTCCCATAAATATGAAGAAGACATGTCCCTTTTCTCCCTCTCCTTCATTGTACCAGATTGGCTCCAAGTTGTACGTCGGGAATGGCTGCAAGACCCCAAAATTTCTAGCATGCTCCACCAATTGCAACACATTTCTTCAGTTTCTCAACTTCTCTACCAAAGGCCATTTTTATTTATGCAAGGAATCACAACTTAAATCAATAATGCTTTTGTAACTTCATGCCTCACCCACAGCCAGGCACTTAGGGTTTATGTAGTATTCTAGATATAAAATAGTATGCAGAACAGAAAGATTTTAGCATAGAAATGGCAAAGAAATAATAATATAACTAGAAAAATACCAAAATAACTCCAGAAAGAGAACCTTGATTAATGATAGCAATGTTTACTTGCCTCTTCGAGGGGGAAACCTTTAGCAGAGCAAAGATCTATTACAATAATCTCCAAGACAATATTTCTCATACCCTTTATTCCTATTTATACTAAATCTATCTACCCAAAATAAAAATCTAGGGAAGATCTTTCTAGAAGAGGAAGCTTCTATTAGGTCTTCTTGTTGGATTACTGAGAGGGGGGGTGAATCAGTAATAGAGCAATTTAATCCTTTTAAAACATATAATCCAAGTGTTATATCAATGTGGCATTATCATCCAATAACTGCAGAGTAAATAAGCAATGGACAAATGAACAATCATACACATACACAGTACACCAGTGTTTTACGTGGAAACCCAAAGAAGGAGAAAACCACATAATATTTTTTCTTATATGTCTTGAAGAATTACATTCATTGGAAGCACCAAATTCCTTTGTTTTCCAGTTGCAACTGGAAGGAGGCTCCAAACCCCTAGTTTCTTAGGCTACAATCTGAGGGAAGCTCCAACTCCCCAATTCTCTAACTACAACCAGAAGGAGGCTACAACCACCTATGTTCTTAGACTACAAATGGAAGGTGGCTACAACCACCTGTCCTTTCCCTATCTAACTGCCCTGAAGTAGAAGTACAATGATGGAACCACTGTCACACTATCACTGTGAGATATATCATTGTAAACCTGAACCATGCATCAACCTGTACCTCAACTTGTACCATGAACAAGTGTATCAACCATGCACCAAACCTGTACAAAACATGTACCATGAACAAGTGCATCAACCATGCACCAAACCTGTACAAAACCTATAACATGAACAAGTGCATCAACCATGAACCAAACCTGTACAAATAACCTATCACAACAACATGTCCAAACAACCTATCACAAAAAAATGTCTGATCAATACTATCAACCAAATCAGATCTACTCATCAAGATCAATCACCAAGACAACTCTCAAAGATGTCCATCAACCAACTATAACACAACAACTAATAATCATCACCAAGATCAATATGTGCTTCTAATAATATACCAATACAAGTATGCTACATCATCCATAAACCATGTGTCATCAATACTAATAACAAGTGCCTCCAACAATGTACCAATCATGTATCAACTACTCATCAACTATGACTCATCAAGATGTACCAACATCATCAACTATACACCTCATGTATGTGCCAACTCATCAACTAGTTTTCTCAACCATGTACCTTAACCAAAATCCCTCATAAAATTCATCATCCAAATATGATATGTAACTTTGTAATAGACCTGGTGTATATGATCACATACCTACAAACCTTTCTTAACTTTCATAACAACAGACTAGCATTTTCATCAAACTTTTCTTTAGTCTCACATGACTAGTTTGGGATTAGTCAACAACCCTAACTTTAAATAATCATAACTATGTACCTGTAATGAATAAATATATGAAAATAGTACACAAAGTTATTCAGTTTGTTTTATGCAATTCATCCAGGTCTCACTACTTGTAACCTCTCAGAAAATGAGTTATAGAAAAAATGGCATACCTTGTTGAATTTCGGATTATTCTATAGAGCAACCTTGTAGAGCGTTCCCCACACAAAATATTTGTTGAATCGATCTAAAAATGTTACACAAAATACTACAAAATGTACTATAACCAACACATTTGGTCTTACTGAATTTGGATCCGTTATGAAGAATTTATGACGTTTTTACCTGAGACATCTGTTTTAGAATAGTTTCAGGACTAGCCACAAACCCTATTTTCCACGGAGTGTAACTCCAAAAATACAACAACCCATAATATGAAATTTTTACCAAAGATACTTGAATATGTTTCCTCAATGGCCTATCAATTTCACAGTCTTAATCATTCTAGAAAAAAAATTATTGTGAAAATGGTGAGATGACCTGTAAATAACATACCTTAGAAAGCATCATCAAAAGAATTTATCTTCCCTTGAATTCTGACCTTCTTTTCTTCACCTTCCCTCTGAAATTCAGCTTAGATATCATTTGGTTACCTCAGTCACCTATAGATATTCAATATTCTCAAGTGTGATATGAAATGAGAGAGCCTTGCCTCTTATTTATACTCTCCAAATATCTTCCTTAGAAGCATCTTCTAGGTCACTTAACCCATTTCTAGGTCACTTAACCCATTTATAGGTCACTTAACATATTTTCCTCATTTTTAGGGTTAACCACTTTCCATAATTGGAAANTTCTCCATTACTTTATCATTTAAATATTCCCATTTATAGGTCACTTAACATATTTTCCTCATTTTTAGGGTTAACCACTTTCCATAATTGGAAAGTTATCCATTACTTTATCATTTAAATATTCCTCCTTGACTTTGTCATCTCACTTTATCATTTAAATAATCTTCTTTGATTTTGTCACTTCACTTTATTATTTAAATAATCCTTCTTGAATTTGTCACTTTACTTTATCATTTAAATAATAATTTCTTCTTTGCAAACTCTTTGACTTCTTTGACCTTTTGGGGCTTCAAGCCAACATATGAGGGTCCTCCAACTTCGTAAGGCCATAACTCTCAAACCGTGATGATTTATGTGACGTTCCACATACCACCAAAAAATGCATGACATGTACTATCCATATAGAATATTCTTGCCTTCAAATATATCAAAACTCATACCATTATCCATCAAACAAACTTGGGTCCATTACCCAAACCTGGGTTCTCCAACTTCTCATGGCCATAACTCTGTAATTGTGAGGAGTTATGTGACGTTCCACATACCACAAGAAATGGAATGACATGTACTATCCATATATAATATTATAACCTTCAAATATATTAAAAATTATACCATTATACATGAAACAACCCTAGGTCCATTACCCAAACCTTTGTGTTACCGAAATTCGCTACCGGACTTTATCCAAGGGTTGACATCAATCACTAAGGGTTAAAATCAATCTATAATATCACTCTCCAATAGTTGACATCAATGACAACCAACAATCCATACCAACTATCCATAAACCTAATCCAATTGTCTGAAAATCTCCCCCTTTGGCATCGATGGCAACACCAACATTGATGGAAACACTTATTCATGATAACATTCATGCTTATACTCTTTATCAATGTGTCTATCTCTCCCCCTTTGACATCAATGGAAAAGGGTATCTCCCTTTGGGGCTGCTCCCCCTGACTAAACTCTCCTTGGGGTTGCTCCCCTTGTCTACGTGCCTTTGATTTTTCTTTATGTTTATAATCCTTTGATTACTCTCTTTCCCTTCATATGAATAATATATCCCCCTTTGACAAAGGGTATCATTCTGAAGTCATATCACTCATTCTTCCCTTGTGACTATCACTTCCCTTGGAAACATGCCTCTATGCTCTCTCTCCAAGCATTTACCTTTGCATCTGATAAATCTCTCCCCCTTTGTCATATTTATGGTGCTTCCACGTGTACATCTAAGACATTGTTAAGAACCAAATATCAATATAGCATAGAAAAACCTCAGAAAAATTACTCAACACCTTAAAAAAGAGATAATTTCAGATAATAAGCCTCTTCGAGGGGGAAACCTCCTTTTACCCCACTTAAATGTTCAAGTACAAGATGATTCAAAATGAAAATGTCTCATTGGTATATATAGGAGACTAGGAGGTATAATTACAACTAAT
>ML796648.1:483881-495601 GCA_009831015.1 Picea engelmannii
ACATATTCAACTTTGATGTTCTTCTCTGCAACCTGTTCCCATAGAAAGTGATACTTGATTGGAATGTGCTTCGTCTTGGAGTGCATCACCGGGTTTTTTGAGATATTGATGGCACTTGTATTATCACAATAGATTGGAATGGGCTCATCATACTCAAACTGTATATCTGTCAAAGTTTGTTTCATCCATAGAACCTATCTACAACATGTTTTTGTTGCAATATACTATGCCTCGATTGTAAATAAGGATATTGATGATTGTTTCTTGCTTATCCAAGATACTAAACACTCACCCAAGTAGAATGTTGCTTCACTGGTGCTTCGTCAGTCATCAATGCAACATGCCCAATCTGCATCTATGTAGGCAATAAGTGATAGATCCTTTCCTTTTGGATACCATAATCCAAACTCTTATGTTCCTTTGAGATATCTGAAAATTCTCTTCACTGTTAATACATGTGATTCCTTTGGTGTTGCTTGAAATCATGCCACCTGTCCAACTGCCTACATTGCATTTGGTCTGGATGTTGTCACATATAGTAAGCTACCAATCATTGACTTGTATTTCCTCTGGTCTATAGACTTTGAATCATCATCTTTGCTCAACTTGCAACTGGTTTGAATAGGAGTGGTAATTGGTTTACAATCTTCCATTCCAAACTTCTTTAGCATTTCTCTGATATAATTAGTTTGAGAAATAAAAATTCCTTGGTTTCTTTGACATATCTGAAGACCCAAAAAGAAGGATAGTTCTCCAAGTAATGACATTTCAAATTCATTCTTCATGTTCTTTGCAAATTTATGTCTTAACCTGTCATTATTACTTCCAAAACAATATCATCAACATAAATTTTAATTAATAAAATATTACCTTGAGTTACCTTGATGTAGAGGTTGTTGTTTGCGTTTCCTTTCCATAGTTCGTAGGGATTTTTGTCATTGTTGTTTCTGAGAATTACTCTGTTTTGAATGTGAACTGATGTATGCACTGCATGTGTCCAAAAAATATCTATTAATGTGGAATCCATTAGCATTGTTTGATCCATTTCCTGTGTAATTGTCATCCAATATGATAATGTTCCTTTGTCTCTGAACCACTCTTTGAACCAATCTATGAATCCATGCTCTCATCCACTATCATATATATGTCCAAACCTACTAAGTGTTCTTACAAATCCATCTATGTCCATACTATCCAAGACTCTACTTGCGCAACTGTCCATAATGCTAACCCATTTATCACTATACTATCATGAATTATTGATTAATCTATCAAACTATACTTCTGCTAACTGATTGCTCTGAATCTGTCTTCTCAAACTCTACAATATGCTCGAAGGATGGTTCTTTGGTCTGTCACATCTATCGCATAGACTCCCCCTGTCGAATATTCATATTACTTGGGAGTCTCTAAGTCGGATCGCTCAGAACAATTTCTGCTCTAATGTGTAATCATCATCATCTTCATTGGTAGATTCATCATTTTCTTCATTGGTAGATTCATTATCTCTTTGAGATCTGAATTCTTTCTTTCTGTCTGTGGATTCATATTTCACTACAATTCATGAAAGTACAATATCTTGAACATGTTCCTTATTTACATGTCCTTCCTTTCTTTCAGTTATTTTCCAAACCTTTCTGTATCTGACATCTTTCTTTTTCTCTATAGAATTTTCTTCATCTCGTTTTATTGCCAATCTTGCGATCTCTGGTACCTGGTCTTTGTTCACCTGTTCTTCTTGTTTTCTTATACATACTTTCTTATATATGATATCAATATTCTCTTTCATGGAAGTATCGATCATGCTTCTACAATCACTGGCTATGTGTCCATAGTTATGACATTTGTAACACTCAATGTTACATGCGACCACATAGGCACTTCTTGCTTGAACATTTATTTTATAATCCCTGCAATATGCAACCTTATGTCCAAAGTTAGTACAATAAAAACAATGACCATAAAATGAATTTGCATACCTGGGATTGAATAATCTTCTTTGTGGTGTAGTCCTTCTGAATTTTTTCCTTGACTGATCATGATCATGATTGAAGCTTCTTTGTGTCTTGAACATGGATGGTATTCTTGAAGATGTAACTTCAATAGTTTTCTTAGATTCTAGTTGGCCATTATTCCTTCCTTTGAGTACTTCTGCATAACTCTTTCTATTTTATTCATTCTTCTTTTCTAGAAACCTAGAGTGCTTCTCTTCATTATCTATAACTGATTTGGATGTTTCTGTCTGTTGTTGGGAAATAATACCCTACGGACTAGTAAGCTAGGGCTAAACTTACATGCAGATCATGACCCTAAAGCAATCACTTTTAACCTATCACCCCAAAACTCAAACCCCTTTTTCACATACAAGCATGGAAAAGACCTACTAACCTTTTTACTGAAGTTTGGTGTAGATCCTCCGTTGCTCTTTTGTCCTTTTTCTTTCGTTGCTCCTTCCAAAGAAAATCCTGGAATCAAGACAAAACACTACGCATGCATGCTACTTTTCTACTTGAGGGTTAGAGATTAAGAATATGTCAAATAAAACATATATAACTCATGCATTGGGATGGGAAAAGTATTCTTTTATTAATCTCAAGATGAATCAACTTACAATAATGATAGAGACCGGCCACCGTTCCTCGATCCTGATCCTGGGCTCCTCCTCTTCTTTGTCCTCCAATTGATTTGCTTGAATTCTTCTTAAGCTTGAGGAAAGGCTAAAGGGTTGGAACAAATGGATTCGGTAATTGGGCAAAGTTTCTTTGCTATCTTTTTCCTCCTCCAAATAGTACCCCTACCCCTTCTTTTATAGGCTAGAAGGAGCTAGGGTTTTGGACGAACTCTCGGCCATGCATGGCTGGGAATTTCAGTTAACTGACCCAAAGCTTTTTGTCCCATCGGAAACTTTCCTGTTTTTGTGCTTTGTTAGGTAAACGTGGGCTGTAGTAGGCCAGCCAGCATTCCAACGTGTGCAGTAGTAGGCCTGCCAGTGTTCCAACGCGTGAAGTAGAGGGTTAGGGCATGTGCCACTTGATTTAAGAGGGTTTTCAAGAGTTTATTCAGCATGGCTTTGGCAAGGAAGAGATATGAGTTGGTCTGATGTCAGGTAAGCATGTGTGGTGAAATTTAGGGTTATAACATATGCCCCCTAATGTGTGAGGTCAGAAGAGCATCTGATGGCCAAAATACATTACCAATTCTTTACCAATCTGTACTAATATGCTGAATGAGTGAGCCCAAGAATCAGGAATCAAGAGGTGTCGTCTGCAAAAAATATCAAATATCTCACCGAGGTGGGCATACCCATGCTCGAGATAAAATAGAACCATGGCTACCAATAAAATACACTGTAGATCCATGTCAAACAACTATGAAGAGTAGCCACGAATAATACACAGCGGAGATACATCTCAAAATCGAAAAGATATACATATAAAGTATCCATCTCCCAGAAGCGGATTTGGCCTGATGGCTATACTTCAGAGCTCAAGAAACAACTTCAAAATCTTCTAAAAACTCGGGTAGGAGTGTAATAGGAGTGTACGACTTCACTACCCAGAGGTCTTCGACAGCTCGTCGGTTGTGGACTTGATAATCTTGATGATCAGACTGAAGGCTTCAGTGATTTCGAACAAAGACTTGATTGGACATTCAGGATGGCCGGGTATGCAGACAAGAGACATATTGTAGAGGGGCCGACTTAGGCTTAGTGACAAACTTCCCTTGGACAATAGCACGACAAGTGATAAAACTCAGGAAGCATAACTGTTAATCATAAGTCTACGAATCAGGAGGCAACGCAAACTCTCCATATGTTTGGAAGAGTAACCAAACGGTGGAGGACACAACTCAATATAGCGAGCACAGCTTCCTAAGGTCATACTACATCCCATAGTCTGATGAATCAAACAGACAGATGTGCTTTATCCAAGGGCGAATCATGATGCTACCAATAAATAAAATACCTTTCCCATCCTCTTTTTGGGGTATATTTGATTTTTTTGTTCTTTTTGTTGATTTTGAAAAAAGAATTAAGGAATATTACGTTACAATGGAAGAACAAGTACAACAAACATACAAGTTCAAGGCACAACGACAAGACTGATGTTCTAAGGAAATGATACTCGAAAAAAAATCCTCCATTGGCCAAAGGTGTTAATACGCAAAGGCAAACTGTTACTAGGATGAAGGGTAAAGGATGCCAATGCATTTGATAGAACACACAATGGTAACGTCCTTCAATGTAAGTTTAACGAGCCCAAAGAAGGGAAGCTCGGTGGTTTTTCATATTTAGAGAGTCTGAAAAAGCATAAAAGGAAACTCCATTGGGGTACCTTTTTCGACAATAGTCTGGTCGGTTCGAAAAAGGGGTAAACTAGCACTGATTAGACGTCAATTCAAAACCATTTTAACGAGTGTGACAAGGACACGATCACTCGGCTATTTTTTCAATTTTAAGGAGTCTGAAAAAAGATTAACTATGGACTCCGTCAGGAATATTCTTCTGGACCATTTTAACGAGTGTGAAAGAATAAGGTCACTCGACGATCTTTTCAATTTTAGGGAGTCTGAAAAGAGCTTAACTATGGACTCCGGGGGGGTTTCTTTTTCGTAGATTTAGTCCCTCGGGCCCGAAAAAGGAATAAAATCTTACCTGAGGATACTCTTCTAAAAAATTGGAATTCAATAGAGTATACCTTTGTTCGTACAGTTGACCGTCCGGACCGAAAAAGGGGTAAACTACCGCCGGACAGACATGACTTCAAATTTAAGTTTAACGAGCGTGACAGATCACAAGATCGCTCGGCAATCTTTTCATGTTTAGAGGGTCTGAAAAGGGATTAAAAGGAGACCCGTAATGTTTTGGGAGTCCGGAGGGTAAGAAAAAGACCCATGCGAATGAGGCTCAAACTCGTATTTAGGAAAGACTACATGGACTCCCGAGCCTACAGTGTTGTTTATGGACGCCATAATGCAACCAGGAACTACCTAGGGCATCCGTGTTTCGGCAAGCTCTACCACAAAGTTGTGACACTTCTAGAGCAGATATGACGGTTCCATGTCACAACCGGATGGGATCGATCCTATATCGTAAGAATAAAAGGAAACAAGATGCAACAGTTGGGATGAAATCCTACCCTATATGCTCAAGTTGAATTTTGAAAAAACAATTATGGACCGTCAATATATATATATATATTTGAAACTCAAGTTTGTTTTGGGGGTGGCCGTCGACCTAAAAGAGGTCGGCCCTAGTAAAACACGGGATGTCTAGGGACAGCCCGCGGGTACCTGCGAGCAGGTCAAACCCTGCCCGCGAGTACCCGCGACTGTCACCTCTACAGGCCGCGGGTACCCCCGCGCGGTGGAAAAAATGACCTAAATAAGTGTTGATGCCCTTCTTTTTGCTTTGTTGTGTTGGCAGGATGTATGTTCAATGGAGGGAGAGGGAGCACGAGGTCGCCAATGAGTTAGTGGCCGCAGATCCGAACGTTATGGCCATACTTACGCAGTGTGGGTTAGTGAAATTATTTTTGTGTCTGTTTATGCGCACGCAACCAAGGCTGTTGAATGCCCTAGTTGACTATTGGCACCCCGATGCAGAGGCTTTCATGATAGAGGGGAAATCCTTGGTGCCCACCACCGAGGATATTTATTTTTTGAATGGCCTCTCGAAGAGAGGGGAACCAGTCAACCTTCAAACTTTTCCTACGGGGCCGAGCAAAGTCTCAGAGCTAATAGAGGAGTATTGTGAGGCTGGTATTGATCAGATATCTTCCTCGGTACATGTGAGCAGGATTACCAGCCTCACCCTTCAGACTATTTTATTCCTCATTGGGCGGATTACCGGCTCCGCAGCCGTGCATCAGGCTTCGTGCGCACAGATGAACTGTGCAATCTAGTGCATGAATGCACAAATTTTTTATTGGAGTACCACACTACTAGCAAGCATGACAGGTCAGTTGACAACTTGCAAACAACAGACACACAGGAACTTTAGGTTTGGGACCATCCTGTGTTCATTTTTCTTTGAGAGAGTTCCATGTTTTAGTCCTCGGCTGACAGTATGAGGACATCTGGCTACTTTCCCCGCAGTATGCAGATGGGTAGCGTTGTTGCCGTGATAGGGTGGTGGAAGGACCACATAGGCCTTCAACGACGACTTTTTTGCTTGGTTGTCATGACAGATCCCGGCTATTGAGGACTACCCATACGCGGGGATTGACTTCTCCAGAGATCCAGCGATACCAGTGCCTCCTGGTGAGGAGCGAGGGGAGATGGCTAAGTCTCCACCTATACAGTTTTTTTGTTTGCATATGTAATTTTTATGTATTTTTTTATATATATATCATGTTTTTGTATACCATAGTTTTTGATGGGTGAACGTTTGTTGCATGCAAATGTGGGGCCCGTGCGACCTGCTGACTATGCACGGAACAGGCGTCACCCACAGCTGGAAGCCGCAGCTGCCGCCGCTGGAGGAGCAGTAGTAGTTGGGAACCTCCCGGCAGGAGAGGTCGAGAGAGTCCTGAGGTGGATTGAGCGAAACTTTACTGCACTCACTCGCACAGTTTTGATGGCAGAGATAGAGGACCTGCCACCCTCCATGCAGAATCATGTTGTGGGGGCACCTCGGACATGGGTCTGATTGTTTAGGCGTTTAGCCCAGGCTGTACATGATTATAACAGGGCCCACAGGCCCTGAGCAGACTTTTAAACTTTTTATGTGCCACGAGCACCTTGTTGTATATATTTTTTGAGGGCATAAGCCCAGTGACTTGTTATTGTTCCCACTTTTTGAGGCGCTTGCGCCCATCTATGTACTCTGAGGATTTTATGATGTTTATATATGGTTTTTATTTCTTTTTTGTGTCTTATGGATTATGTGTACAAAAATGTATTTACATTTGTATGATCATGATCTTTTTATATGTGACCAAGATGCCAATCTAAGATGTGATTAGCTAGAGTATCCGTGAATTGATTTAGACTCCTAGGAACATCAAAATATGTAATATAATCAAAGTTGTGTTCCAAGAGACGTACCCTAAGGAATCGTCGGTGTAAAGTAGGGTCGTTCACCTGGTATATTTTGTTTAGCTATGACACAACCAGTTGAGCGTCTAGATAGACCCGGAGATGAGAGATACCCAATGACAAAGCGTCACGAAGAAACTCAATAACTGCACTATACTCAGCAACATTATTTGTGGTGTCACCTAAGCATATACCTCTGGAAGATAACAACTGACCCTGTGGTGTAAAGATTACCCAAGTTGCAGAGGCAAGCCTCCGCGTGTGTCGACTAGCACCGCCCGCATACCCAACAAACACCTTGGATTCACTTGACATCTTCCATAATGACGAAAGATAACATCAATGACACGTCCATAACACGTTTTAAAAGAAACGGAAAAAAGTAATAGTACAAAGACTATAAATATGTTACAAAAAGTTACCCACAGTCACCCTGCTATGAGTAATACTTCTTGAGGTAAAGCCCATTTCTAGGCTCTGCCAAAGCATTCCCTTCAAAATCAACCAGACAATAAGTGCCATTTTTTAAAACCTCCTTAATAATGAAGGGTCCAAACCACATGGGTTTAAACTTTCCTGCCCCCAGGGAGTCCTTGTCTTGGTCATAAACCAGGACAAGGTCTCCCTCAGAAAAAACCCGAGGATGAACGGACCTATCATATTGACACTTGACCTTATGTTTATGAGCCTCGTTGGCCAGGGACACATCGCGACGTTGTTCATCAAGCTGCTCAAGGTGTACTAACCATTCTTCAAGTGGAGAAGTGTCTGGCACTAACTCTA
Organism: Picea engelmannii; assembly: GCA_009831015.1. NCBI lineage: Eukaryota > Viridiplantae > Streptophyta > Pinopsida > Pinales > Pinaceae > Picea > Picea engelmannii. The sequence goes on from ML796648.1 coordinate 491,703, forward strand.
CTGCCAATTTCAGAGATGGAATTTGACATTCGATGGGAAAGACTGCCTCCAGCCCGTAAACAAGTTGGAAAGGTGATAAACCGGTTGTAGTCTTAATTGAGGTTCGGTAATCCCATAATGCCGAGTATAACATCAAATGCCAATTTGACTTGGCTGAGTTGATAGTTCATTGTAGAATCGTCTTGAGAGTTTTGTTAACAGCTTCCACCTGCCCATTGGCTTGGGGATAGTAAGGTGAGGAATGTTCTTTCCATAACCCAAGATTTGATGTTAACTCAGACATCATTTGGTTCTGAAAGTGACTTCCATGGTCAGTGACAATCTCTCTCGGGACGCCGAACCGTGCTATAATCTGGTTAAATAAGAAGAGAGTTGGATTCTTTTCATCATCTTTAAACATTGGCATAGCTTCGACCCACTTAGTGAAGTAGTCGACAGCTACGATGATATAGTGGTGCCCCATTGCTGACGGGGGGTTGCATGTAGTGTAATCAATCCCCCACTTAGTGAAGGGACCAACTGTGATGACAGGAAACATAGGAGCTGGATGTGCCCTCATCTTCAGTGAGAAGATTTGGCACGGATGGCACTTCTTGACTGACTCGATACAATCTTTCATAAGTGTGGGCCAGAAGTAACCTGCTCGTAAAATCTTTTGGGTTGTTGTCAACCCAGATAAGTGACTGCCACATGCTCCTGTATGACAATCGTTGAGCACTATGACGGCCTCCTCATGAGTGAGACATCAACGCAAGATGCAGTATACACCTCTCCGATACAATGTATCATCGAGTATGAGATAATTCTTAGCATGATGGCGTATCCGCCGATGCTCGTCACGAGAAGAAAAGGTGGGGAACTTCAAAGTCTGGAGATAGATCATTATATCTCTGTACCAGGGATCTAAAGATTCAATCAAAAACATATCCCCCCGGATAGGCGATTCCTCAGGCACAACGTCACCTGACTCAACCGGAAGCTCCGAGATAAGTTCTGCGAAGACCAGTGACTTTTTGGACTGGGCTGAAACGAAGTCTAAGTCAAATTCTTGGAGGATTACCATCCATCTACTGATTTTTTCGTCGATAACTCGTCATGTCAACATGTACTGGAATGGATTCACGATGGAAACAACGGTGGTCTTGCGAAACAAAACATAGTGACGGAACCATTGAACAGCATGAACTGCTGCCAACGCAAGTTTTTCGAGATGGGTATAATTAAGTTCCGGTCCTATGAGGCCTCGACTCAGGTAATAGATCATGTATTCGGAGAACGAATCATCCTCCTGAACTAAAACCATGCCTATGGATGACTCTGCGGCAGCCAGATATAATAAGAAGTCTTTGTTATAATTAGGTGGTCGTAGCAGAGGTGCGGTAGTGAGGGCATGTTTTAATGCGTCGAAAGAGCATTGAGTGGTTTCATCCCCAAAAAAGGGAACATCTTTCTTCAGTAAACACATAAAGACCTTGGTGATTTTGGCATAGTTGGCGATGAAGCGTCATAAGAAGTTCGCCTTGCCTTGAAGACTCTTCAGTTGTAATATTGTGCGTGGGGGGGGCAACTGGAATATTGCCTCCACCTTAAGAGGATCGACCATGATCCCTGTTGTTGAAAAAATGAAACCTAACAAACGTCCTGATGTGACGCAAAAGCTACACTTGTTGGGATTCAAGCGAATCCTGAAGTAGTGACAGCGTTCGAAGATTAGTCGGAGGTGCATAGGATGATCCTTTCGCTTGCGAGAGCATGATGCTAAATCATCTAGATAGGCCTCAACTATATGTTTGAGGTCGTGAAACACAAAAGACATGGCCCACTGGAAGGTGGCTCCATCATTCTTGAGACCAAAAGGCATCTTACGATAGGCGAATGTACCCCACGGACAAATGAATGTTGTTTTATGTTGGTCTTCACGTTTGATTTGGATTTGATTATATCCTGAAAAACCATCCATGAATGAAAAGGCTTCACAACCAGCGCATTCATCAATGATCTGATCGATGAATGGGGTTGGATAATTATCTTTTGGACATGCCTTATTCAAATCATGGAAATCAGTACATACATGAATTGTGCCTTGTTTTTTATCGACTGGCACGGGGTTTGACACCCACTGAGTCAAATGAATTGGGTAAATGAACCCTTCCTTGAGAAATTTCTCAACCTCATCTTTGATGGTTGCTTCTTTTCTCGGATTAACTGGATGAAGTTTTTGTCGAACAGGCTTAGCATCAAGATACGTAGTGATCTCATGTTCAACTATTTTCAGATCGATGCCTGGCATTTCCTCATAAGACCAGGCAAAAATGTCGCGGAATTCTTTGAAAAGATCCGTGTAAATTTGAACCTCTTCAGGGGAGCAATCCGCTCCGACAAAGACATTCTCCACGACGCTAGGGTTTCAGGAGATGTTGATAGGTATAGTGGCAGCGATAGTCGCCATATTTCCCTCAGCATAAATTTCCTATGTAGCTAAGAGGTTAATGGGACATGGATGATCTCCCGTCATGGTGATAGTGAATTCTTCGACCTCGATTCAGCTTAACTCTGGGAGGAAATATGATCTGTGATGAAGATATTCCCAAGGTTTGTCTGGACTAGTCATTGCTTCGATTACAACTTCGTCAGAAGGCAGGATTAAGTCTAACGAATCGGTGGTAGCAAGAGAACCCTGAGCCCAGATAGGCTCGAGAAGTGGATCCAACTCTTGTGCGGGAGTCAGATCAGGAGTAGCTGAAGTTTGTTGGACTAAAGAGTACGCTACTTCAGTGGCCGAAAAGGGCATGGAAATGCTAGCATGCCCTGTCACATCCATCGCTGTTGATGGGGAAGGAAGAATCCACGAATCCTGAAAGTAAGTCGTGCGGAACGACGAGACGTGAAAAATATCAGCCTTGTGGTGAGTCGATATAAACTGGACATCACCATGAGGAGGTGGGTAATCGAAAGTACCCATAAAAGATGGGCACAAACCAACTCCTACGTTAACGACACCGGCTTGAGGATTATCTATCATGGCAACCGTGGATGCCCCCAAAGCGGGGTCAGGTCTAGAGAAGGACAATTGATCAATGGTCACTATCTGGTCTTCATGTGGAAACAATAAGACTCAGAAAACTGTAGTGACCATTGCCTGCATAACATAAGTCCAACTACGACCTAACAAGAGATTGTAGTCGAGGGGGGCATCGACTACCTCTACTTCGACGCACACGGTCTTTCCCCCTAACTGCACAGGGAAAGAAGGAATGATGCCATGTGGTCGGAAAGAACGACTGTCGAACGTAGTGAGGAGAGTAGGTGATGGAGACAACTCAGGCTGACCAATGGCTTTCCAGCATGCTAACAACATAACGCAAGTCGAAGCGCCCTCGTTGACCACAGTACAGAATATATTCTATTTAAAAGTTTTCGTGGGATGAGCCACTACTATCTGAAACGTGACGTGGTAAGGAAAATGAGGTTTCAAGTTAGTCATATCTAAAATGATGGTACCCGGGTTACAAGTCTCAGTAGAGCCTAAAGCAACCAACAAGGATTTTCTCTGAGCAAGGCAACTTTGGAGGACCTCCATAGCGGACATAGCACAAGGGGTTTGGGATAAATCTTCCACCACAGAGTAGTTCTGGGCGGCCCTTGCGTTTGGATTGTGAGAATATTTCTTAAACACACCTTTTGGAATGCGTGTCATCATTTCTCCCAACGTCTTCTCAATCTGTAGAGGAAGAGATGGGAGTTCGGCTTCTTTTCCCTTCTCAGAGGCGCTTGGTTTACTATAGTCATGCGCTCTAGTCGTTATTAAAGCATCACCCCTAACCATATATACGTTCGCGGAAGAGGAATTATTTGGGGGAGGGCAGGTTTCTTGGCTGCCCCCTTCGGCACTTGTAGAG
>ML796648.1:537733-547739 GCA_009831015.1 Picea engelmannii
TACCAACTATCCATCAACCTAAGCCAATTGTCTGACACTTCTCACATTTGACTTTTTCCTCCTTCTTGCTAGGCCTTATTAATATTGGCCTTTATTACATGGAATTATACTATTCTACCTATGTGAGGGGTTAGGGAGGTTAGGTCCTTAACATGCCCTCCCCCTTGAAGAAAAACCTTATCCTCAAGGCTTAAGATGGGGAAATTGTTGTATAATGGTAGCCAGTTCCCAGGTGGCATCTTCTGGAATTGTATCTTTACATTGGACTAACACTTCTTTGATTATGAGTTTGTTGAGAGTGTGGAAATTAGGACACATGCGCCAAGTTCCTTATTTCTTGAGTACCATGACCACAAGGTAAGAATAGGAGCTAGTACTGGGATGGATAACACCGATTTCTAGTAATTATAAACAATTTTCTCAATTTCATTCTTCTAGGAAAAGGGATGATGATAAGGCTGAACATTGGGAGGAAGACTACTTGGGATGAGAGGGATGGAATGATCATGGACTCCATGAGAAGGGGGGAGTTCTTTGGGAGTGGTAGAAACAAATTGGTGGTGGGAAAGGATAGATTGGAGTTCAGGATGCACAGAAGGTGTCTCAACAACATGAATGGAGTGGAATTGGGATATAATGCCCAAATGACCTTTTTTGAGGAGATTTTCCATGTGATGGGAAGTGATGATCTCAAGGGAACCTGTTGTGATGCCTTGGAACTTATATTGTTATCCCTCATGTTGGAATTGAATGGTTAAGTCCTTAAAATACATGAGAATGGGACCTAAAGTGCATAACCATTTGGCACCAAGAACAATGTCACAACCCCCCATGTCTACAAAAAACATATGGGATTTCAGGTGACATTGACCAATTTGGAGTCGCACATTTTCGCATATTCCCCCACATTTCATGGAACCTCCATTGGCAATCATGATTTGAAAATTAACTTCTTGGGTAATGGGGCGATGACACTGATGTAAAAATTGACTTCTTGGGTAATGGGGCGATGAATAAAATTATGGGTGCTACCACTGTCCACAAGAATGGTGACTTTCCTATTTTTGATGTAACCAATTAATTTGAGAGTCTGGAGAGCATAGAAGACAATGAGAGCATTAAGTGAAATCATCGGGTCAACGTCTGGTGGATCAAAGGGTGGGGTCAGATCAGATGGAGGTGGTAGTTCCTCCACAGGTGGAACAACAACATCTTCTTCAGAAATATCCTCAGCCACACCCATAAAATTATTTTGTTCCTTACACTTGTGCCCAGGAAAATATTTGTCATCGTAATTATAACAAAGACCCTTGATTGACGTTGAGCCATTTCAGCCCTAGTTAATTTCTAGATCTTGAGGGGAGTTATAGGAGGGGAATAATTGGAGGGTTTAGGGAGAGGAGGAAAGGATGATTTGTGGGTCTGGGAGGATACAATATGTTGTGCTTCCTTGGCTCGTTGGGTAGCTTCCAACCAAGTCTAAGGGAATTCCATGAGAACATGGGCATGAATTTCATCTTTGAGGCCACTGATAAAGCATTCCCAAAAGAAAGCATCTTACATGCCCTTTGTTCTGAAATCCAAATGCTCAAATGTGGCAATAAATTCTTCCACTATCCCAAACTACTTTAATTTGGGCAAGCGGCCTAAATGGTGGGTGTCAGAGTCAAAGCAGTCATAAAGTTTATCCAAAAACTGTGTCTAAGCAACATACCCTTGGTGTACCTTTTTTATCCATTTCTACCATTGCTATAGTTCCAGATCCAAATGTAGGACACAATAATGAAGCTTGGCTAAATCATCAGTAATTCCATGCAAAGAAAAATAATGTTCCATTTGGGTGACCCATCCTGTGGGATATGATCCATCAAATTTGTTCACCTCAATTCTCGGAGGGCGGAGGTCTCGAGAAAAGTGGGTAGTATGAGGACCTTAGTAATGGGAATATTCATGGTCATCCTGATAAGATGGTTGTTCAGAATAGGAATGGTTCTAGGAATGGCCCATGAAGTGTTCAAAGGTGGATTTGAAGTGTTTGAGGTCTTTGATGTAGGAACATTGTTCCTTGAGGATCTCAATAGATGAATTGATTGAGCTAAGGTTGGCATTGATATTCTTGATGTCTTCCTAGTTCTGGTGGGTGTCAGCAATCAAGGTATTGAGTTCTTGGGCTCTTGTGGTAGCCATTTGGAAAAGTAGGCAGGCAAATGGTATAGGGGACACAAAAGGGGTCTAGAGGGGTGGGTGGGACCACTAAGAAGAAGGGTGTCAAATGATAGGCACCACTGCTATCAGGGTGAAAAGGGGGATCCAATGGGATAGGGCTCAAATAAGGGTGTCTAAGAAGGGTCGAGTTGACAAAAACAAATTGTGTTAAAAATGATAGGTATCATTAGAATTGGGTTGCAGAGAGGAACCCTGTTGGCACAGGGGAAGACCCAAGGTTCAATGTTTCAACAACGCACCAAAAAATCCCTAACTACTAGCCCTTTCAAAAATACCTACGAAGCAGGCGAAGTCTCACCCGAGGTAGAGCAGGGGGGGTTACAGAACTCAGGTGTCTGTAACCAAGCTGGGACATAGATATGTGATTACAATACTTCACAGAGTATTTTAGCAACACTCAAAATGTGACATGCATTAGTTCATGAGATTTTATTAACATCGCAGAACAAACCCTAATATGGATCAACGCAGTAACAACAAAGAGTAAGCACTTCAACCACTTATCACACATCATGGAGTTATATCTAACATTCATTCATCCTTAAGTGAAGCACTAAGAATCAAAAAATCTATCTAACAAACATAATAAGCAAAGCACTGAGCACATTAATAGCATAAACAAGACATCACAAAGCAACCAAAATACACAAGATATAAGTGGTTCACCCCAGTGTGGGGCTACTTCCACCAACTTCTTCATCTTCTTTATTATTATTAAATCTATTACATTCATCCACTCCTATTCACTAAGCCACAGAGCCAAGCTTTGCAGAGGATAGGAGATCTGGGCACTGAGCACCAAATCCTCCTTCCCAAAATTAGATCAAGGAACAGAGCCAACTTTTGTACCAAGCATAGAGCCAGAGCCTTACATACACATTATGTTGCAAAAGTCACTCAGAACTACTTGCACTTAGACTCCCAAGCTATTCACACTTGCATCGCTTCCCTTCTTTTACAATACATTCCTATACTTATTAATACTTTTACAATAAGGCCTAATCATGGGTAAACCCATGGGCCGACATCCCACAACCCATTAAAAAAACCCTAAGGAACCCCTTGATGGGTCCACAAATCCCTCAAAACAAGTGATATCCACGATCTCAGCTTCGATTGGGCGTTCCTTCCTCGATCACTACGTCGAAGTCAAAAAAGTGGTCAAACCTTACCAATATTTCCTCAAAACTTGGTCGAGGGCCAAAAGGCACCCAACACTCACATGTGACTCGTCCCAAGTCACTCAGGTATGGGAAACATTGCTTCAAAGGCCTCAAGCTTCACTCGAACTACCTCGACTTGTTGCTTCACTTGAGCCTCCTACTCATCGAGCTCTTGGATCATTTTCTTTGTAACAGACCCTTCTAGGCGTTGTTTCGTTGTCGCAACCACTTGGTCCAGTTGCGAGCCTTCTCCTTCAATCTCTTCAAACACCTTGCAGGCTTCATCATGCACAAGTTGTAGCTTCTACGTGACTTCCATTACTCTTCCCTAGATGGAAGTAATCTATTGTTGTACCGCATGTTGTTCCTGAGAACTCTTCATTCTTTCTACCACAGTGAGTAGCTTCATTTGCGCCTGTACTGACACTACATGTTGTTGCACCTCATGTAACTGTGCTTCTAGTTTCCTTATCTCTGGATCTTCTGTGATGCGTTCGTAAGTTTGTGTGCTTATGTTGCTCATTTTTTTTCATTTTGAGGAAAGGGCCCTTATCCTTACAACTGCATTCTTAGAGGCTTCCTCCCTCTAATCGCGCACCTCCTGTGGAGTGCTCAGTACTGCTTGGATCTCCAACTATGTTATCCTCGCTTGAAGTTGTTGGATTCTCTCAGCGAGCTTTTCCACCTGAATATCAACCGACTCCTGCTCCTCCTATGCCAAGCCTAGCATAGAGTGACATGATTTATTCAATTCCTCTTTGACTGTGGCCTGTTCTGCAAGCAACTGCTTGTTTTCTATCTATAGCTTTACTTTGTCCTCCTAGACCATTGCCTGAAACTCTTCTTTCTTGTTTTCATAGGCAGTTAGACAGTACCGCGCTACTTGCAATTGCTCTGGGACTTCATCCTTCTCTTGTTTCAAGGCTTATATAGCCTTCTCCTTTTCTTCCTGTATTTTATGAAGTCGAGCATCTATCACATCTGAAAGTCTTCTTATTTGGGTTGGTTCATCCCCCAATTATGTAGTCTCTAATTAGGAAGGTGCGGTAGGTATTGCGTTGCTCAATTGAATAGCTTTATGTATTTCCTTCAGTTCCTTCTCAACTCTTTCATACAACTCATCCTTCTTTGCTCCATGTCTCTGCAATATATCCTCAGATGCATCCTCCATTGCTCCACAGACTAAGATGATGTCATCCTCTATGAGTTTGGCCTCCAGCTGGGGCCTATTAGCATGTGTCTTCTTTCTTGTTGAAGGTTTCTGCAGAGAAACCTTCCTCTTCTATGGAGTTATTATTTCAGCAGGGGGATCTTGAGGTGGTGCAGCTCCACCTTCTTCTTTCTTTTCTCCTTCATCCCCTTCTCCTTGTCCATTTTATTTTTCTCCTCCTCCTAGCGAGCCAGATCCATTTCCTTCAGAGGCACTGTCCTCCTCATCAGTCTCTATATCTTGGACTTCTTCCTTCTTTTTCTTCTTCTTCGCACTGGACTATCTGGCATGCTCGACCCGGGTGACTAGGGGGCTTCCTATTATGTCACTTTCAGAGAGTTCTGCATCATCGATCAATACAAGGAAATCCTCCAGTCATTCCTTCATGATTTTCTCCATGTCATCATATGTTAGCTTGTAATAGGATTGTAACTCTTCCTTGCTCTTGTCTCTGTGCGCAGTGATATATATGAAATGTCGATCTACATGGAACTTGTTTATCAGTCTGTACTGGTGAAGTTGTGTGGTGTCATGTGAATAAAGGATTCAATGGAAATATTCAGTTGTTGATAATAGGCATGGAACATAGCGTTCGACTTCTATTTCTTTGACATGTCATTGGTGTACCACAAGGTAGAGAACCTAGCAGCCAACGGCTCCGATAGTTAGATCTCCAGGAAGGTGGCTCCTTCCAGCATTTTCCAAGAAACAAATGCAATCAACATGAGAAGCCAGCTAAAGTGGAACTCATATCCCTAATCTTGAGCTTCACAAAAATATTTCTCAAGTTCGTTGATGAGGTAGCTCGCCCAAGCTCGCCCAATTCATCTGCATTCCCTCCTGGCATTTTCCTGTGAGGTCCACCATGAACCTAGTGACCTGTGTGGGATGGTTATTTCTTACAACCTTTCCATCTATGAGTTGGAAATTGATGCGCATTGTGCCATCCTGGATAGAAGCTACCTTGTAGCCTTTCTTTCCTTTTTCAACTTCACCATAAGCCTCCTTGATGCGTTGTTCCAGGGAGCGGTCTGAGGCCTTCCCTGGGTAAAACTGCTGAGGGTCAGGTCATTGCATGCTCAATCATGTAATCAAGTGGATCAGCATCGGATCCACAATAATCCATCGGTTGAGCCACAGGTATTCACCATGGTAGAACGACAAGAGGAGTTTAACGCAAGCGTTAACCTCCTGATGACAACCAAAATGGGGAATATTCATCACATTTAGTATAGTGGACTGCGAAAGCTCCTTAATCCATGGCTGGGAGACTAGGAGGGGCTTCTTTCAGTTTTCTTTGTCAAATATCTATGGGGTGCGAGAATAGCATAGTTCTTTCTATCCCCCATGTTGAAGTCATTGTTCTTCATGGATGGAATCTGTCCTAACTGGATTCCAACTATGTGTATTCCTTTCGGGATGTACATGGTGATCAAAAGGTATTCATAGTCCCATGGAATGTTGTCATGGTTAACCACGCCAGCCAAAGGTGGGATATAGTCTGGTAACATCAATGGGATCTACTTCACATTAGCCAAATCACTGCGATGCTTACTTCACTGCTTAGTCGTGGGGTTGATATGGCTAGAACGTCGTCCAGTTGAAGGGGAGGCCTACAGTCCCCTAGTTGATGATGCATGTACTGCTTCATACATAGCTCTATCAACCATGAACTTCTTAAGAACCTCCTCGATGGACTTCTCCAACTCAGTGGGTTCGCCCAAAATTCTCACTGTTAAATAGACAAGTTGGGGTAGGCGAATGGATGGTGAGGTCTAGATTCATATAACACAACTCAATATGCAATCAATTCTCTTCTTTTCTCAGATAATCACGGGTGGAAAAAATTGGTCCCAACGCAGCATCCGACGGGTTAAATAAGCGAGCATTGTAACGGATTCTTCCAACGGGAAAGAATGCTTCCATCAATGTGAATTTGTCCATTATGGCATGGTCTCATGGTACATCCACCCATAAATGTGTTTCCTAGCCATTCTGGAGCATCATTCTAATGATCGGGGTGCCTCCAACGGTCATATAGCTTCGTCGAGGTGAAGTGGCACTTTGCGCAATCCTATTGTTTCGATGAGGTTCGAATCCTATGATCCTACCTCCTGTGAAGTCTTCCATCTGTTCTCTATATATTCCTGTAGATTTTACAACTTGGCTTTCTTCTTACTGAGCTTCCTTGCCTTCTTTCCTGTGATCTAAGTCTCTCTAGTTGTTTCTAGAATCCTCTTTCCATTCTTATTCTTATCTTGTCCTAGCATAGTGACTTTGCATTGTTGATGTGCTCTCAAAGAGTTCGAAGTTAATATCCCTTCTATTATTAATTCTAGGGTGGGTATTCTTATTTCTTGCATAGATAGGTCCTTCAAACCTTCTTGCATTCTTCCAACTTCGACAGCTAATTCTCTTGCATTTTGTTGCTTCAACTCAACTTCTCGTTCTTCTATCAATCAATCTATTTTTCTAGTTATGAAATCCCTTAGTTCTTTCTTTCTCTTTTCTGTAGCTTCTTCCTCTGCTTTCCTTTTGATTTTATCTTTCTCAATCCAAGTTTTCTAATAAAGAGGGAAAGGGGCATTATTCTCAACAAACTTAATGACTTCAAATTCCTCTTCAGTCAATGTTCCATGAATAATAACAAGTACATTAGTAACTCTTCCACATAGGGTTATCATCTTTCCTTTGAACAAGCTTATCCTTCCCAATGAAGGTACCATAGTAGACTTTCCCAAAATTTCCCAAGTGCCTTCTGTCATAATATTTACTTGTGTTTCTTCATCCAAGTCATAGTCTATGTCGAAGTTTCTTATTCTTGCATCTATGCGTTGTTTTTATTTCATGATCTCTGGTAAACTGACATCTTTGTAATCATTTATTGTTTCTCTCGATTGTACTAATGTAGTCTTAGCTTCCTCTTTCTCTTTCTGATTCTCTAACATACCCTTAATATCTTGATAGTTTTCTTGTCTCATGTTCATTCGTTCTACTTTAGAAATCATTCTTGGACAATATTCAACCTTGTGACCAACAATTTTACAACAAAGAAAAATAGGACATGTACCAGGACATTCCTTAGCAATCTGTCTCAGTCTTCTGCAGTTATAACATAGTGTCAATCCTCTCTTTCTCTTGTATGTTTCCCAACCTCTTTTGTACTATGTACTAGGATCATAGTGTTGGACTTGCAATCTGCAAAAAATCTTTCTAGGTTCCTGCATCCACTTATTAGTCCAAAAATTATTTTTATGCATAGGAATAACATATCTTTCTTCATTTATATTAGCTTTAATTAGATCGACTCTTTCTTCCAACTGTGCCCTATCCTTTAGAATAGGACATAATCTATTAAACATACATAAATTCATGCTTTCAAAACAAAAAAAAATCACTTATCTTACTCTATCAAAGCAAAAAGCCTTACCTCTTTTAAGATCTTACCTCTTTTCTTCATATCAGATTTCTTTCTTATCACAAAGATTCATAAGTCAAGTGGAGTATTGTGCACTACAGTAGCATATCTACACATAGATCTTCTCTTTTATTTTACTTCAGTTCCTAGCAATCATAGTTTTAGGTCCCAGCAATGAAACCATTTGTTTTCAAAGGGGCAAACCCAGAGTTCAATGCTTCAACAGGGCACCAAAAAAACCCTAACTACCAGCCCTTTTGGCAACACCTGCGAAGCAGGCGAATTCTCACCCGAGGTAGAGCAGGGGGGTTACAGGGATTAGGTGTATTTAACCAAGCTGGGACACAAATCTGTGATTACAATACTTCACAGAGTATTCTAGAAACACTTAAAAGGTGGCATGCATTAGTTCATTAGCTTTTATTAACATTGCATAACAAACCCTAATATGGATCATCGCAGTAACAACAAAGAGTAAGCACTTCAACCACTTAGCACACATCACAGAGTTATATCTAACATTCATTCATCCTTAAGTCAAGCACTAAGCATCAACAGATCTCTCTAACAAACATAATAATCAAAGAATTGAGCACATTCATAGCATAAACAAGACAGCACAAAGCAACCAAAAGACACAAGATATACGTGGTTCACCCTAGTGTGGGGCTACGTCCACCAACTGCTTTTTCTTCTTTATTATTCTTCAATATCTTACATTCATCCACTCTTGTGCACTAATCCACAGAGCCAAGCTTCGTAGAGGACAGGAGATCTGCGCACTGAGCACCAGATCCTCCTTCCCAAAATTAGGTCAAGGCAAAGAACCAACTTCTCTATCAAGCACAGAGTCAGAGCCTTACATACACATTTTGTTTCACAAAGCACTCAGAACTACTTTCACTTAGACTCCCAAGCTATTCGCACTTACATCGCTTCCCTTCTTTTACAATACATTCCTATACTTATTTATACTTTTACAATAAGGCCTAATCATGGGTAAACCCATGGGACGACATCCCATAACCCATTACAAAAACCCTAAGGAACCCCTTGTTGGGTCCACAAAGCCCAAAAAACAAGTGATATCCGTGATCTCAGCTCTGCCTGGGCATTTCTTCCTCGATCACTACATTGAAGTCCAAAAAGTGGTCAAACCTGACCAAGATTTCCTCAAAACTTGGTCTAGGGCCAACAAACCCAGTGGGATAGGTCCCAAATAAGTGTGTCGGTGAGACCACTATATATTTTTTTTTACTCCTATGGAGTTATACTCTGGCCTGAATATTACTGTAGTGATGAAATTCCCAAATGCTTAACAGGAAGAAATGTGTAGTAATTTCACAACCAGAATCCAGAAGGCATAGTTTCACGACAATAGATATTGTTTGTTCTGTTTTTGTTTCCTAACCCATGGATAGGATATTCAAGGTTTCTATAGACAAGGGTTTTCCATGTGCTATGTATTTTCAATATACATGCAAGTTCCAACAGTAGTACTTAGCCCAATATCTTAGAGCACCAACTAAGGAGGTGGGATCGTGCCCTTAATCATACTACCCGACTACCCAGGTACTAGAGAGTATCTTCCTGAGTTTTTTTTTGGTGGCACTATAGTAGTCAGGCGAAAATTTAATTTATCTATGGAGGGCTTTGGGTTATCTAGGACAATTCGTATACAAGTGTTGTCTGATGCGCTACCACTCGAAGGGGTACCAACAGAGGTTAAAAGGGTGGCCAACAGATGTGCGCTTAAGTACCTCTTGTATTTCATGTGTTTATGACTCCCTAACCGTGGATTTATGTGCGTAATGATATATCTCTATATATTTAAGACACCAGAATGCATATCTACCCTGAAAAAAATTAACCCACAATTTTTTGTCGAGGAAGGTGCTTTGATACCACATGTAGTATTCCATATATAAAATAGTATGCAAAACATAAATATTTTGGCAGAGAAACAATAATATAACCATAACAATACCA
>ML796648.1:598937-614060 GCA_009831015.1 Picea engelmannii
CCCCTTCCATAGCCTACAAGATTCATCATCATATGTATATCCCCCACCTCCTCCTCTTCACCCTTACCACAGCATGATTTTTTAGATGGTCATAATGGTGACACTAATACATCTAAAAGGGACATTCGTGTAGTCCAAATTTTTATGTAGCTTCTTTCCCCTACCTAGATATCCACTCAATCTTGTATACCCTCCCTCAATTACAACTCCACACATATATTGGTAACTGATGTGTGTTCATTGGATTCCTTCCTCTTGTCGATATCGAGATATTGACCCACTATTATTACCCATGGATATTAAAAATTATCCCTTCCATAACTCCATATGCAGGGCTAGTAGTTTCACCCCTATAGGAAGTTCATTAATCCATTCTCTAAGAAGGACAAAAAGAGGCACCCAATCATGGAATGAAAAAGCATAATTAAACCAATGTCGCATATGTCGAGTGATATTGAACTTATCTCTTTGGTGCTAAGTATAAATAAGATGAAAACATTTTCTGCTAAATGAAAAGTAGGTACATACCCTGAGATTGGTTTCCACTACTTGGCCATCCATTCTTTTAAGGAATCATCTGTGATATTATTCATTGAAATATTTGATCATCATTCATTCTTGACACATATCCATATTTTCCTCTTTGGTGTTAAACATAAATATGATGAAACCCTTAGCTACTAAAGGAAAAGTAGGTACATACCCTACAATTGGTTTCCACTACTTGGCCATCCATGATTTCAAAGAATCATTTGTGATTTTCTTCATTGAAATATTCGATCATCATTCATTCTTGACACATCTCCATATTTCCCTCCACCATCAACTCATCTATTGCCAACTTTATATTTTCCAATAAGCACTTTACACATGGAACGTTTTTCTTTTACTTCCTACTAGGACAGTCTTTCTCCTCCTATCCACTCACTCATTTTGTGTTATTGATTTATTTGGTATCTTCACCCACCTCCTTCCTTGGAAATTTTATTTTGTCTTCCTTTCCACTCCCCAATGGATGCTCATACAAGAGTTCCTTTATTGTCCCTAAAATGAATCATCGTTGTGTGGTGTCCTTCTTCTTGGATTCACCCTAATTAACCCCTTCCAAATCTATCGACACAGCTTCATTCCTCAAATCCCCCTTAAAAGTTAACTTTATGTTACTTTTTCTTTATTTTTGTCCCCTTGTTGTATCCACATCTTCATTATCACCATTGCCAAAGATATTGCAGAGTTGCTTGTACAAGCTTGATGATTGCATGATTGCACTCCATGTGACAGGGATAATTCGCATGTACTTCCTAAATTTTTTTGAGTGGATTTGATCCATCTACTTTTCAATAATAGGGGAACCTCCTTTAACTATCATTGTGTATGTCAAACCCTAGAAAGTTGAACCTGTAGATTTGTAAAGGTATAATTATCCATCTATAGTGGAAAAGGGTAAATATGTCCTTTATGGATGTGGGATTTCCCATTTAATTCCCTTCCAATATGATATAGAATGGATCTTACATAATTTTTCATCTATTTTGGTATTTTTACTGCTTGAACTCTCCCCTAAAGGAAAATTCCTAATCCAAATGGAGAGCCTAGGAGAAACTACTCAGAAAGCCACCCATTGTCACCTTTGTGGCCTTGCCTCTCACTTTAAGGCTAAGAGAGGGTTTCCTAACCTAATGAGGGACTTCCTAATGTCCAAGCCATGTCGGGTCATTGAGTAAGGAAATGAGGTTCTCTAACTTGGCTTGGATAAGGAAACTTGACACTACCCACTCTCAAGGTAAAGACAAGTTTAGGTAGGTATGGATAGTGGATCAGGTTTTTGATTATGAACAAGATTAAAATATATTTACTTGGAAAATGTTCATTCAAAGTTATGTTTGAAAAGTGAAATGAAAGTATTGTTCACTTAACCATACAAAATGAAAAGGAATAAAGACATGAACATTTAATTGTGTAATGTGAACATGAAATCCAAACATTGCATCACTTTACACATCTCATCATCATTATTCAACATTATCAAGAGTTATGTGTTTGGAATCAAGAAATTTTGAATGCTATGTTGTTGCTAGAGAATAATAAGGACAACAAACTTAGAAGTGACCAAAGTTATATAATTCTATAATGATCAAATAACAAACTATAACAATCATTTTAGAGTGTATTTACCACGTTGTTCCTCGGAGAGTGAAATTATCTTATGTCTAGATGCCAATTGTACTCAAAAAATTAATGAAGAATTTGAGATTGAATGTGATTTGGATAGATTTGGGGCTCTTTCCAACAATGCCATGTGAAGATGCATATCTATGTTGTCCACAAGTCACTATTGTAAAGTGCTTCAACACTAATTTTGTTCCCACAACATATGTAATGTTAGGATTACCATGAACAAGTAAACATAATCATATATCGTAAAATTTTGTTAGAGCACTGGTGTAATAAGGTTTACAATCCAAAGTGGAAACAAATTTAGGGTAATGTTGTTATGAAAGAATAAATTGATAGATTCCACCATGAATATTACTTATGTTCAATCAAAAAACCTAAGAGATATAACATCCAAATGTGAGTATTATGTCCAAATTATATCCAAGCAACAATGAGAAATTCTACCATTATCTGAAGCATATTAACCTCAGGTTATGTTATGATTAAAGACAATAATTTGAAGTAGCGAACAATATCTTAACACTTAAGAGAAATTTAAGAGAGGCACTAGTGATGAGATTATTAGTCTAATTATATGTGTGTTTTCTTATCTATAAAGTACCATTCATCTGTAAAGAATCAAACCCTCAAACTATCTCAAAACTATGCATTAAGGAAAATTTGAGGTCTAAAATGGGCCTCCTAAAGAAAATAATAAATAATAGTTAACATAATAAAATAAGAGTTATGAATTTTCAAAAGGAAAGAAAGAAAACTACTTTTTGTAAACTTATTTTCAACTTATCTCCTTATAGGTTTACTCAAATTCCAAGTGTAAGCACTCATTGGATGCATAATGAAATTGTACATCTAGTGAGTACCTACTCTACATAATTTTGATAGACCAACAATGAGACAAACTGGAAATACATGAAAATATGTGTTTATCTCAAGAAACGTGTTTGTTTTTCATATATTTCTAGTTTACCTCACTATGGGTCTATAAAAAATATGCAGAGTGCGTATTTGTTTGATGCAAAATTTAATTTTTCTTCCAACAAGTGCTTGTACTTGAGATTTGAGTAAACTTATAAGGAGATAAGTTGAAAATATTATTAAAAAAAAACAATTATCTTCTTCCCTCCAAAAATATTTACCCTTATGGTTGACATCATCATCTTGAATCCTATTGGTTCTTTTAAAGTTGATTTTGATATTACATTTTTTATTTATTTTGAGACCCATTTTTACATAAAAATTCCCCTAATGTCAAATGAACAATGCTCAATCAGATGCATACAGAGTGTTCAAAGGAAAGTAAATTGAATGAATAATTCATGTGTCCACAACACACATAAGAAACAGTTATCAAATATTTAGTAAAAACAATGAAATGTGAGTCGATTAAATCCTTAGATCATGTGTTTAATGCATTCCATGTGACAATAGTGTGCCACGACACTTTGTGATATGAAATTTTAAAGGAACTTTAACCATATTTACAATTAGAGATCACGATTTAAGGATGCATATCACAAATTCTGCAAAAAAAAAAAAACAATGTTTAAACCCTTAGAGTAGTGACTGACGTTTAGCATAAATGATTATGATTTTGCATCAATTCTTGCATCGATTTGTTTCTATAGGTGATTCAAATGTTATATCAAAACATTTCAAGAAAATGAACAAAATTTAAAACTAAACCATGCATGTGAATCCTTGTACCATCATCACAAATTTCAAAGAGTTGGGAGAAAACACCTTGTATGAGTTTAAAGAGAGATACCACAAGCATAAACTAAAACCAAATGATGTTAAAGAGTCTCCAATCACAATGTTGTAAATGAAACCAAAATTAATATGATGGGTCATTGGGGTTATAAACCAAATCGTTTATCAATATTTCTTATCAATTTTCTTAAGGATAAGTTTAAGACTCTAAATATGCTCAAGCATTGCACAAATAATGTATCAAAATTCAATGTTGAATATATGAAGCATAAACCCTTGTCAATGTGAGAGATGGAGTATTAAATTTCTTCATATGATTCATGCACTTAGTTGATCATTTAAGAGTGTATTATGCCATAGAAACCATCACTTAGATAAGTGATATTTACCATTATAAAGACATCATCTTTCAAGAAATGATAGTGAGCACCAAAGATATGCAAGTCATTATACCTAGAAAGTCGAACTTGGCATTATTTGCAACATCTATTCACATTATTTTTTTTTATTTTTTTTTTGTTTGGGGGGGGCGGGGTGGATATTGATATAGGAGCATCATTTCCCCCAAGTCAAATTCGATTTCAGACCTTCCAGAAGGTGGACATGGCCAAGAGGATGAGACTTCCTCATATTTGGTTAATTTTGTTGTGATTTTTGGAGATATTGTGGAAATTAGATCGGATCTTCAATTATTTGATCCCCTTATTGTAATTGTAGTTATAAATTGTAAGCCTTTGTGCTTAGTAAGGGCCCTGCACAATGTAAAACCAGGCAAGTGTTTGATCAGGCCCACTGAGGCCGTATGTTTGTAATTGAGGTCGATCTATAATATAAGTCTGTGTATCATTTGTATATCTTGGTGTGTTTATGTTATGATTTATGTGTGAATTGGGATCCAGATGTCTGCACTCACTAGAGGAGATATTGATTGATGATCATGGAACAGATTGACGACCATACCATAGTCAAATGATATTGTGTAACTCCCCCAACTATAGTTGTATCATATGGGCTTGGATGAGATCAATGGTTATAGTTCATTTTGGGCCAAGAAGGAGTGAAGGTGTTAAACCAGAGGCGACCCCCGAAACAACTCACATTGTTGATCGTGTCTCCACGTGTCGAGAGGATGATCATTTCATCCCCCCACTTCCTTGGGATTATGGAAATGTCTTTGGCTCCTGAAAGAACCATACTTGTCCATTTTCAACGACTGATTAAGTCATGACCATCGATCTTGATAAGCGATTAAGCACTCCAAGGGATTATCCCTTGGTCACCGCCTATGGTCGTATGGAACCTATGGGTGAAGGTGACATTGTTGTAATGATATGGACACTATTACAATCCATTATGTGGGTCCATAACCCACACGTCCCAGGATCAGGATCATTGGAAACTTGAAATGAAGGACCCCCAGATTTCATTTTCATCAAGTGGTATCAGAACAAGGATATATTTCTTTCATGTTGGAGAATGGAAAACAACTTCCAGATGTGGTTGGGTAAAAGTTGTTGGGAAATTCCACAATTGTGATTATGGGTAGAATTGTCTAGGAGAGTGAGCAGTGTGCAACATACAAAGGAGCATAGGAAGATCAAAAGGTTCTATAGGAGGTGAACCTATGATACCAAAAGGTTGATCCAGGGGAGGAGAGTCGGTGAGGTTTCAGTGGAGGCTTCATTGCAGATCACTGCTAAGCATAAGGACAAGCTCAGTGATACATGAAGAGAAAGGAGACAAGATGTAGAAATATAGGACACATGATCAGGAAATCATGGAAATTTTGTACCCTAGGAGTCTAATGCAGGAGCATCAACCCCCCCAAGTCAAATTCAATTTCAAACCTTCCAGAAGGTGGATGTGTCCATGAGGACGAGACTTCCTTGTATTCGGTTAAGTTTGTTGTGATTTTTGGAAATATTGTGGAGATCATATCATATCTTCAATGATATGATACCCTTATTGTAATTGTGGTTATAAATTGTAATCCTTCATGCTTAGTAAGGGCCTTGCACTATGTAAAACCAGGTGAGTGTGTGATCAGGCCCACTGAGGTCATATGTTTGTAATTGAGCTCGATCTGTAATATAAGTCTTTGTATTGTTTATATATCTTGGTGTGTTTATGTTATGAGTTTTGTGTGAATTGGGATCCAGATGTGCGCACTCACTAGAGGATATATTGATTGTCGATCATGGAACAGATTGACAACAATCCCACAGTCAAACGATATCATATAACTCCCCTGACTATCATTGGATCATCCGGGCTTGGTTGAGAACAATGATTATATTTCATTTTAGGCCAAGAAAGAGCGAGGGTTTTAAACCATAGGTGACCCCCAAAATAACTCACTCCATTTATCATGTCTCCATGTGTCGAGAGGACAATCATTTCGGCCCCCCGCTACCTTGGGATTGTGGAAAGGCCTTTGGCCCCCAAAAGCACCAGATTCATCCATTGTCAATGACTAATTAAGTTGTGATTGTCGATATTGATAAGTGATTAATCACTCCAAGGGATTATCCCTTGATCACCGCCTATGATCATATGGAACCTATGGGTGAAGGTGATATTGTTGTGATGATATGGACACTATTAAATTCCATTATGTGGGTCCATAACCAACAGGTATCAGGATTGGGGATCATTGGAAACTAGAAATGAAGGGCCCTCATATCTTGTTTCCATCAGATATAGATCGCAAAAGAGTGTAAAGTTGACAATCAAACTTTTGCAAATGGATATAAGCAAGAGCAAGAATATAATTTACCATTATGTTTCTAAGCATGAATCAAAGTGATCCAATATAAATTATGAATCCTAAGAAATTTGGATTTTCTTTGTTACTTAGGGTTAGATCCACAAGACAAGCAAGTTAAGCAAGATCCACCCTAGCATAAGCCAATTTCAAAAGATGTATCATGAGAGACTTTGTTAGCATGAATTATATCTAATATAAATAAAATTTGGCAATGAAATAAATTTAGATCTAGCAACCTAGATTAATATATCAAGAAATGAAACCCTAGGTTGCAAAACAAATAAAAATAAAAGATCAAATTCTAATTTTTTTGAGAGAGAAGAAAATAAAATACCAATTCCTTAATCCATTGGACTATGTAGTCAACCAATACTCCTTTAAGCTTAGTTCTTGCAAATAATCTTGCGATTCTAGGCAACCCTAGGGTGTAACTAGAAAATTCCCCCCTATAAGGTTTTAGTTTTCCAAGATTTAGATGGTGATAGAAATGTGTTACCAAATCCTTAAGTAGAAAAGAGTAGCCTCCACACCATCCTAAGGTAGGAGTTGGAAATCAAATGAAGCTTTTTCAAACTCAAGACTCTAGTCTAAATGTGGAAAACTAAATATTATAAGGAAATATTTTCCTTATGAAGCTCCTCCACTATAGCACTTTGCTCCTCATGTGGCTCCTTGTTATATTTCTCAATCCATAGCCACCTATTACAAGTAAAACCCTCTTGATATATCCCTCACAAGAATTTACCCAAGAAATACTAAGCTAAAAAAAATTACACAAATGGAAATGAGTCAAATGATATATTTTATTCCCCAAACTCTGGTTACAAATGAGAGCTAAGCCTCGTTTATATAGGAGAGACACCATTATAGAAGCATGTATATAAAACAATGGGTAAATACAATACCATGTGCTAAAACAATGGGCACAAGAAACCATGGGAAAATTCTCAAGTGGTTACAACAAAATACCCAAAGGTAATGGGTACCTTCATAAAATAATGGAAGTATGACCAAGATACCATATGTGTGGAGAAATAGCTCAAATAGAAGTGTTCCCTCCTCAAAGTATGCCAACATCCCATGCTTTTGTCAATAATGGTCCAAAAATAAGGCACCCTCATCAAATAATTCATGAAGGATCCAACTCATAACAATGATGAATATTCATCTAAAGTATAGGTGCACCCACCTAGAAGGAGGAACGTGTGGTCCAAAAGTGGCACCTCATCAAGTGTGTAAGGTCAAAAAGTTTATAACCAACTCAACCACCTATATCAAATTGTAACAACTTTGTCCAAAACCTATAGCAACCTGGTCTGTGTTAATAACAACTTGGTCCAAGTCCTCGACTACCTCAACAACCTCCCACATGTGGTTTGTGAGAGAGAGAATGTGGCACATGTGTGGAGCAATATAATCCAAATAAGTATGGGAATTGTACGGCTTGGAGAATTGACACCAAGTGTGCACACTTCCATCGTAGACCAAAAGGAATGACATCAGGCAAGAAGGATGCTCGGTTCGAATGAGGAGACGCAAGTCTTCATATAAGGGGGAGTTGGGGTTTATTGGGTGTGCATCGTGCCAAGGAACGAATTCACCCAAAGATTTCTTCTGACATAAGTTAAGGTGTTTTCTTGACATATACATGGGAAGAAGGTGGGTGCTCCACCAAATGAAGAGATGGGCACACCACTGAAACAATGGGTTGGCTAGGGGCGTTGATTGAATGATTTAGTGGACAAGGAACCTAGTCCAACCAAACAAAAGGAAAACTTGTATTGGGTAATATCGATCACCTTGGGTTCCTGGCATGATAAGGGGGGTTGACCAAGGTGACGTGTGACGAAAGTTATCCATCTATTGAAGGTCGACGAATTGATGATAAATTGTGTGGACATGACTTGCATGCACAAGAAAAATGACAAAGTTGACTGGAAGAAGGAAGGATTATGTGAGTCGGTTGACTCACCTAAGGGACACGTGCACCTTAAATGAAGTTCAACCCAAGATTTATGTGGACAAGTTTTGAAATGATGGATCACTCTAAGGGAAAGGATGCACTAGTTTGGAGAGTTGGGTGCCTATATATGCCAAGGAGGAGACCAAATGAAGGGGGAGATCAAAAGTCACATTCATACTTCATAATCGTAGAGCTAGGGTCTGAGAAAGTGTCTTAGTAGAGAGGGAGAGATCCTCCCAAGGGGAGAAGTCAACCCTAGTGGGTGACTTGTGTTGCCTTGGGGAGATTGCACAGAAGAGAAAAATAGGGTGAGATTTCCTTGAACTCTAGGAAGCTTGTAGATGATAAGATTTGGGTAGAGGAGTTGTGTGTTATAGGTCAAACAAATGAAGGCAATGTGAATTGCAGGCTTGAAGCAAGAGGTGAAGTTGAATTCATTCATCAAGTATTTTGGTGAGTGGCACGAAGGATTTTGCAAGGTGGCAGAGGAAGTCTGGTTGTTTTGTTTCACTCGAGATCTTGTGTAAACTTGAGCAAAAGCTCCTTGTAAAAATATCTTCGGTGTGGCACAAGTTGTAGACTCAACACACTTATTTTTTTGTAATAAAATTTGAGTGTTATGCCGATTTGGATGCCCACTTGCATATTTCGTTGTTACTATGTATGAATGTGATATTTACTTGTTGATTTTCTAAGTACAACATGCCAACATAAATTGTTAAGTAATGAATGAATGTAAGAGTAAGGCATAGTTCGAACCAATTAAACCAATGTGGTCTTGTTGACGAGTTGAAAAGTTGTGGTATTGTACATCATTGGGAATGTTGGATGTTTCTTCCATCCAATCCAAGTTCTCCAGCAGTGTGACAAGTGGAATCAGAGCACAGAACTCAGAAAGTCGAGAAAGGGACAGTTTGGGTTCATTTTGTAGACCAAATGGCGATATCTGCACCACCTTCATCGTCATGAAAGGTGGTATCAGAGCCTGAAATGGATCACACATCAGAGAAGAATGCATAAGTTGGTTTGGTGGACGATTTGGTGAGCTTTGTCACCATAATGACTTGAGGTATCAAACTGAAGTCTAAGTGGCAAGGCAGTTGGCTAAGCACATTTTCACCATGACAACTTTGTGTCGTGCACTACCGAGAAAAAAAATTGAGTCAGTTGGGTTGTTAAAAATGATCCCAGCCTTCAGGCAAGGTGACTCTTTGTAGAGCTACACAAGTCATTTAAAAATAGGTGACTTAGCAATTAGGAAGTCTGTGCATGGTGTCATGATGCAGAAGCATTAAAGGCATGAAAATGGGTTTGGTTGGGTGCATAGAGAAGGTAACTTAAGTAGATTTTTTTATATTATAGAGTTGAGTTGGAGACTTGATGTGGATAGTTTTGGAGGCACCTCTCTGAAATGTGTTCATGTTGGTCTTCATTGTACACAGTCGTTGGGTCATGTTGTTGCAGACCTTCGGTTGCAGCGGTGATTGATTTGATGGAGTGTGTTGTGAAACTTGGTGTCTTTTTTATGAATAAAACTAAGGTATGAAAAATGAATTTGGTGGGAGTGTGGTGACTTGGACGCATCATTATTTTTTACTTAGCCGAAAATTGAGCTTTATCGTGAACCACAACAAGGAGGTTCATTTCATGTAATCATACTTGGTGGTTTGGGACAAGTTGAAGACTTGTGACAGTATGATGACTTGAAACATGGGGTTATCGGAGATGCCGTGAACGAGCATGATCATTTCAAGTTCTTTGCAGGATATGAGTTGTTGCATTAATTTCCTTAAAGAGATATGGGGAGACTTGGTTGAAGAAAAGTATGACCTATTTCCACCACAAACTTAGGGAGTTCCAAGTGTTGCAAGCTTCATTGGAGTCAAAGAATAGTTTGGAGTGCCCTGGTGTGGGAAGATGCAGATGAGGACTTGGAGAAACCTACTTGGACAGGTTCAAGAAGTGGACTTAGGAATATTTGGTTGTAGATATGGGGATGAGTTGGATTATTGTCTAGTTCTTTTATGAGGTGCGTTGAAGGTCTTTCTACGATGAAGAAAGTAATACGCATGCTTCGTTCGATAGGTTGGGTGAGGTGCCTTGGAGAATGGGTGCCTTAACTATTTTATCAAGTCATCATGTGATGACTTGATCGTCACAATGGAAATATGAAGGAAGAAATGACTTGGGAAGAGACAATTCGCTTCATTCCAAGAGACGAATGGGTGTTGTGGTGACTCCTTTTCCTTGGATCACTTTGGAAAGTACGTTGGGACACATGTGGAGGCAATTGTTGACTTATATGGATCATAGGATTGCATAAATAGGTTGAAACATAGCTTGAATGAAGTAGTAGTATAGTGAAAACTTTTGGACGTGTGTGACTTGCACACTTTGGGAATTTCATAGATAGGTGACAAAGAAGATGGGAGATTGACTTATGAAGCCAAGCTCACACTTGACTTGGGAATGCTTGTCAGCAGACCATGGTTCCATGTAGGGCATGATTGCAATAGTGGTGAGGTAGTCTCGAGGATCCTACAATCTGTGGGATGAGTGAAGAGAGTGAATTCGATTGGTCACATGGGTGGTAGACATGTAGTGATTTCCCTGAATTTTTGAATAACTTGGATGTGAGATGAGTTGAGTGTGATGACAAGAGGAAGTGACAATATCTTTCACAACTAGAGTAGTTGATGAAGTTAAATAATTTAGAGGAAAACTTCATTTTGGGGGACATTGCAAGCAGGGAAAAGGAGTTTCCTTGGCGAGATATTGTATTGATCATTCGAGTTGCAGATGGAGGAGACTAGCTTTGAAATGGAGGTGTTCCTTTGTTCGAGTGAATATGGTTGGACTGGCCATCCAACTAATTTGACACTTGAATAATTTAGTGCATAGCAACATAGCGAAGGGGTCGTACTTCAAAATCGCATTGATTTGTTTGTGCGATGCTTGGACATTTCAAAGGAACTTCTTAATGGAATTAGACAATGATAGCAACAGATAGGTGTTATAGAAATATTTTCCTCGCCTCATGCAACTTGATCAGAAGGATTTTTCCATTTCCCTATTCTCACTTGAAGTCCCTTTTTGCAATTCCCAGAGCTAAAAATCATATTTTTCCACATTTATGTTCCCTAACACCATGCATATATGGATACGCAGGTTGCACCATTACAGCCCGTGTACATTGGGTTTTGTTCCCAAAAATTAAAAAATGGTGTTGGGTTTCCATGTCACGTCACGAGATCCATGATCCTTGACCTTACATATACTGGAAACATTCTGACTCGGCCCTTCAGCTCCATTTTAAGGATATAAATGGGCCATATCCAAGTTGTGGAAGGGGAGAAGAATTCAACTTTGAGAGAAAAGTTACTCTGGAGAAATTATTCACTTCATATTGAGTCTGTATCCCTTCGTCCTTTTAAGTTTGAACACATTGTTCAGCCCCCAAGATCTTCCCTCTTTGATGGAGAACCACATTGTCTCTCTTATATGAGCTTGCCTTTGCTAGAGGATTGAAGTGGTGGAGGCCCAGCTGGAAGGGACTTAGTTTCTTGGTTCTGAGATGTGTTGACATAGAATTTTGTCCTTGCATCTTGTGTTGGGTGTTTTCTTCTTGATATCATGCTTGGTTTGTCTCTTTCTTCTTACAATAGGGTCTCTATATCAAGTTGTTTTTCAGTACTTGCATTTTCATTTCCTTATATTACATTTTTCATTATGGAATTTGATCTTTTAGGTTCTTATTATTGATCTTCATACATGTATGGAAATATTGCATCTTATTTAAAATTGCAGAGTTGAATTGAAAGTTGCATTTTGAAAAGATTATCATTTTTTCAGAATTGAAGTTAGGACTTTGTATTATATTCATATTCATTTCTTTTACTTGTTGAGTCATAACATCATCTGTTTCATGACCACATCTTTTGAGTAAACAAATCCACTAAAAGTAACACTAATTAATTTAAAATTGATTAGAAACGATTTTATTTTTCAGGGTACTCAAACTAGCTTAAGATATAGAGCCTTGGGATAGGATTTTGTGAGTAAACTTCTCCAAGGCTATTAAACTCACCATATGTGTCTGACTAAGGGAGTAGTGAAATCCATTGTATAATTGGTGATGCTAAGAGGCTCCGCTCACACTAGAGTTAAGCACGAGGTCAGACGAAGCTGGTTGCGGAGATATACCTTTAATACCTTCTTAGCTTCAGAGATATTTCTGTGGATCTATTCATATCCAGGGGTCTTACTAGTACCTTTACCTCTGTGAAAGGTGGTGCTTTCAATATTTCAGGTGTTGTTACCCTTCCCATATGGTGGACCTGAATTACGACTATTCGCCTGCACATTGGTTATATCATGGTGGATTTAGTTTCTTGACATAGGTAGCCACATAGGTCACTTGCAGGGGTTATTATGCAAGTACCCTGAGTTAGATAAGGGTCGGACAACACACATCCTTTATGGAGATTACCTCTCCGGGGGGATCTGACTGATGACATTGTTAAGCCCACAAGGGCCCTTATAATTGATTCTAATACCTCCAATTTTTTGAAGGGAATCTCAGGCCCCTCTTGGGTGAGACATACCTACTCTAGTGAGGGAGGCCCCTTTTCAGCCACTATATCTTGTTTGTGTGCATTGGAATTTTTTCTTTACTTTGGTGTGCTCTATGATTATTAATTGGCCTTAGAGTTTTTTATTGCGTCGTGAGTTTTAATTTCTATGGTTAGTGGAGCCCACGTGACTCCTGCAGTTAGCATTACCCATCCCATGGTCTTTTCTCATTCCATGGGGAAGAATATTTTTGTATTTCCAAGTGGTAAGTTGAATCATGATACTCATCCAATACCTTTGATAATTTTTCTCATGGTATGCCAGACATGTCTTCACACTTTCCATCCTATGTCTTGTTGTCTTATGTGAATCCTAGTTTTGGGTCTAGGGACATGATGCCTCCTCATTCTCCCTTTTCATTTGGTGGGATTCATATCCCTCAACCAACTCTTACGGTAGGAGGTTGGAATATTCCTTCATATGGATCCAATCCTAGATTCACTTTTCCAGGAGCAAGTGCTCAAATGGGTGTTCATTCTACTTATTACGTCATGTCCATCTATCCTTCTTACGCTATGTCAATTATTGTAAACTCGTTTCCCATGGCATACCTTCGTCTTTACTTTGGTGTTTTGTCTACGCAGAGTCAGTTTTATAGTATGGGCAACCCCTTTCACGAAGCTCCTTCATCTAGGGAAACATATATCCTCACCTAAGTAAACCTTGTCATGTTGCTTTCTCTTCACAATTGGATTCCTCGGTGATGATGTCCTTAAAACCCTTTATGAATTAGTTTGGAGGAGGATACTTTCCTTCTGGACAGGGCCATGGTGTATACCATAACCCTTCCTGGCCTGAAATTTCTCAAAACCAATCTTTCAAGGAACCTTAGAATCAAATGTCGCAACCAACCATCGTCAATCCAATCACTGCAAGTCATAATGACATTATATCACCAGCCTCTACTAGTCATGTTGGAGATTGGTCCACAACCTCTGCAAGTCATGTTGAAGATCAGCAAGCAACCACTACAAGTCATGTTGGGGGCACAAATCTAGTCGTTGCTAGTCAAACTGCACATACATCGCCAACCTCTGCTAGTCATGTTGGGGATTCATCACCAACCTCTTCTAGTCATGTTGGGGGTTCATCATCAACCTTTGTTATTCATGTTTAAGGGTCGCCACCAACCTCTACTAGTCATGTTGGGAATTCATCACCAACCTCTGCAATTAATGTTTGATATTTGCTACTAGCCTCTGCAAGTCATGATGGGAGCATGTCACCAGCCACTACAAGTCATGATGGGGGCATTCATACGATTGAGAAGCCTAGACGTATAAGGCCTAATCTCAAGTTCATGTGTAATATTTTCAAAGGAGATCACCTTACTCATGTGTGCCCTGGTACTATTATGGTACAAGAAGCATGGTCCTTGCCTGGGGTCCCTTTAGGTTCTAATTCGTCTTTGATTTCCCATCATTCTAATATTTCTTTGGTTAATACAACGGTTGTGCTGATGCAATCTTTAGCTGACACCACTCTTATTTTTGGGGATGATTCATTTCTTGACCATGTTGTATCACATCATATTCAACCAACGGTTGAATAATTGGTCGTGTCTATGCAATATTCGGTCAATCCCACTCTTCTCTTAGAGAGTGACAAGTCTAAGGAAGTGACATTGTCGATACAATATTCAATAAATCCCACTCTTCTTTTGGGGGGCGATACGTCTTTCGACCATGTTCTTAGAATTTCTAATCTTGTACCTTCTTAACAAGGGAGCACTCCACTCTCTTCGAGTACACTCCCTCCAAGTCCTAGGGTGGTTTAATTTGATTGGAATGATATTGTAGAGCCTCGACTTCCTTATTCTACACCCTTCTAGATAAGGGGAATTCTTTGATATATTGTAGATAAAGTAACCTCT